>CM052116.1:1894341-1921896 GCA_028454245.1 Halictus quadricinctus | reverse complement strand
TATGTTGTTACAAAGAATCCATTTTTCATCTAACGATTCTGCTAAGAGATGGATCTCTACGAAATCTGGATAGCAATGAAGTGCAAATTGATCGACGAATATTCTTGTTGGTCTCAGATAATTGATGCGGTACCCGTATTCCTTGCCTATATGCCTTTCCCATTTCGTGTAGGTGCCTTTGTACAGTTGACCACGTGGACCCAAAGCTTCTCGATCATTCTTGTATACTTAATTTTGGATCAGCTTCCACTAGAGATTTTAGGGTGTCGTTATCAAATTCAACTGGTCGTCCGAGGCCTGTCAGAGAGATCATAATCACCAGCAGCAAACCTTCTGAACCAACGTTGACACTTGTTGACCTTCATCTCCATAAACATCGCAAATTTTCTTCGTTGTTACCGTTGCATTAACATGAAAATGAAAAAGTATGCAATGACGAATATGATCCTCGGAAGGTACGGGCGCCGCCATTTTATTACAGGGTTGTAAAAAAAAATTTTAGAATATTTTGAACACAGGCTGCTTTACCGAAAACTGTAAAAGAATACGTGTTTACTCTTCAACGATCGGTACAGAACTAAAGGCAAAACAAATTCTTTGCAAATAATTGATTACTTATGGGTAACCCTAATATGTCCTTGGGTGGTACCGTGTTGTGGACATATGTCGAGTGAACACTGTATAGCGTTATGGTGATCGTACACATTGATTTTCTAATCGCATCCACTCGAACAATTATCGTTCGAGTTTGATCGTCTCGGACCGAGTAATCTTACGTTGTAACGATCTTTTCCAGCGGATGAAGCGAAAGCGTTATACTTTTACGTTCCCATGGGCGTCACGGTGATCTGCAACATATGCCTGTTCATCTCGACGGCGTTGAAGATCGTACAGCATAAAAAGGACACGGCGAATCATTTGAAAGGGGTCGATAGCAGGCGCCACGACGACAACAAACAATGGTTCGTCTTCCTTCGGAATCGCATTCCTGCTTTAGTATCGCGGATCAAGGAGAAACGTAAAACGGGCACGGAGTGCCGGTTAACCGGATACAAAGAGATACGAGTCCGCGTGCATTGCACTTATCGTTCGCCTCATTCACGATGGAAATATATTATTTTTAGATGTCCTCATAGATCGAGTAAAACGAACATTTTCCCAGGCTTCGATTTGTTTTCATAATGACGAGTCCCTCCGATACGGTAAACACATATTCATCCGGTCTCAGCGTTCCTTCTTGATCCTTATCTCAGCTGCTCGTCTGCCCAAGTCGATTATCTCGACAAAATCAAGACCAGAGAAAATCGATTGAACACGGTATAAATCAATTTTTCAAAGTTTTCTTTAATCTCAACATCACAATGAGTTATTTCCTAGAAGAAGAATAAATTAGCAACATACGTATTTGGTAAGCTTTCTACGAAACATGTAGTGGAAACACTTAATTGTTATCATACAAAAACAATGTATTTAAAATGGAAAAGGTTGAGTGTGAAAAACTTGAAAAATATTTGTAGAAACTATACGCAGTTCTAGGTAAGATTTTGATGCGCAATTTCGCAGGTTCAATCTGTACCTGAAACTGTTCATCGTAATGGGCATCAACTGGTCGATGGAAATCATATCGTGGCTGTGCCATAATTCGCCGACGTACATTTGGTACCTGACCGATCTGACGAACACCTTGCAAGGTGTAATAATCTTTCTGATCTTCGTGTGGAAGGAGAAAATCAGGCAACTGCTCTTGAAGAGATTTCGCTGCCGTGGCCGCAACGTTCTCTCGAGGAATTCGACGCGTAGCGCGTATCACAGTTCGGCATCTCGGACCTGTACCACCAATTCGACGATTTCGACGCAGGCGTTACCATTGTCCGCAACCGGGATTACAACTTCACCCGCTGCGTCCACGTTGTTCCAAGAAAAATACAACCCTTACTCATCGAACGCGCCCCTGCGAACCAACAATAAAACGTTGTCCAACGACAGCAACGACTGTCCTTAACACCACGAGCGTGATAACCGTTTCTGTGCACGCCGAGGCGTCAAGCGATTCAATTTCGACGAATAATTGACGTGCCACTCGATGCTTCTCTCCATCTTTTACCGCGCGACATTGTCTGCTATAGCTCTTGCCATTCGGCACTCGGTATCCGAGTACTCGAGGTCTTAACTTAGCGCTCCATTATCTAGATTCTAGGTGTATCGTCGCTTCCATACTTAAAAAATATTTCGTCGCGTCTTTCATTTCGCTTTCGTCATTAATTCGATCGTTCCGTTTGATCGAAGAACGATAAGAGAACAGAACGCCAAAAATATTCTATCTAGTCGTTGAATTGCCGGCATTAAAGCTAGACTGTAAATGTTTGTACAAGCTTATGCATATTATCATTTTCATTTCACGATAGAAAGGCTGGAATCGATGTCTGGTCGGCCTTGACGATTAAAAGGTACGTAGAGTAAAAATGAAATAGAAACTTTATTAGTTCTTTTGTTAAAGCTTTAGTGTCAATGTTTTACACATTTCCATACAGCGTAAATGTACAGCATGAAATGTACAGTCTAGTTGTACAGCTATAGTCATGCCATGGCCTGGTAGCGATGGCCATGGTGTCCACTTGAATCGAGAAACGTGTCGTTTTTGAACAAAATTTCTTTTGAAATGATAACGTTCAGGTTTCGCGATGCGTATACTTCTTGATCACGATCTCTTTGTCTATTCCGACGAGTCTACACGTTACTGTATATGTTAATGCGAAGGGGACGACCGAAGTGAGTCGCCCACCAAATGTATTGTACAATACATGTATACTTGGAAACACCGCAAGTGTTGCTTGCCTCGTCTGCCGTTTGTTCGAGGCAGACTGTGCCGTACGAACGAATTTTCTAACATTTCTTTTATATGTATGTGTCACAGACGTGTATAAATTATGTACTTTTTATTCTTAATCAATATTAAAGTATAGTACAAACGTCAAGTATTTGATACGTAAAACAATACTATTTTACCTGCTAACAGTGGTCGGTCCGTGTGTGTATGTTATTGGAAACTTGAGTCAACTATGATATTATATTCGAGCGCGGAACACGTGTACAAAGTCTGTCCGGTTAGCCGCAACGTATCAGCAGTCACAAAAAACGCGCCGATGAGAGACATATCCACCGAACATTCTCGATTCATCCGCGCAACATTCGTTCGAATATGCTTGTCGAAAACGTTCGCTCGTACGCGTACGGTTCTTTAAAATATTCTATATATACAGGTGAAAATATTTTTAACTTAAAATCAAAATATCTACGACGATCAACCGCGCAATAATCACACGAAATCGCTCGGAATTCCACCCCTTTGCTGATTGTTGGTCCTTCTTACATCTATTTAAGCAAATACATCTTCTCGATCGGCTCCGACACCTTCGCCATCCTCGAGACTCGAGAAATTTAGGAAATGCGCCGGTCGGTGAATCTCGTGATAAAATTCTTTCGGATTCGCCAACTGGAGCTCGTACTTCATATTTGGATCGTGCCTCACGCCTGGAATCGCATAGATATTGTATTGTATTGTATTGTGTTACAGTAAGACCTTGATTTGAGCCATTTAGCAATAACTGACTAAGATCGTACAGCTCCGCCTGGCTTAGATCAAAACTTTACACTTCACTTTAAAGAGGAATCCTTACCCATGAAATTGTAGTTCCACGAGCCTTGACTCGGGACCATAAAGAAGCCTAGGAACCGATCGGACAGCAACATTTGTACCTTTTCGTAGTGACTCGGTAGATAACCCTTCGGATTATTTCCTTTGTCGGTGTTTTGCTTTCCCCATTCGAAACCGCTAAAAATCAACGTGAACGACTCGTAGGTAAATTGAAAATTTGTCGCAAATATACGCGAACAGCGAGTGTACGTACCTGGGTGTCAGTTTGTAAGCTGTAAGGGAACAAGATCCTGGCGTGAAACTGCAAGTAATCACGATAGTCTTTTCTCCGTCCCAGATTGGATTTTCCGCCATTATACGGGCGTGCGTGGATATGTCCTAATCGTTGCGAGAACAAATCAAGAGACAATTATCTATACTGTAACCTTAATTTATAGGATATGCCTACCTAAGATGGGCACAAGTAACGATTACACTGATGAATCGAGGAAACATGTAACACACCTGCGGCGATAACTGTGGCAATTCGTTCGGTTGAGTGTGGATCCAACCGAGAGGTTCCATTTCCTTCAAATATTGATGATTGGGAAGCGTATTCGGCAAGTGAACGGTTTGATGGGTTCCCCACTGTGGAGCCATCACTATGCATCTAATTTCTTTCACTTGGGGGTTGTCGGGTGGACTAATGCCGTACAAATATCCCGCAATCTACAAATCAAACAAACGACAAATAGCTAAAAAAGTAATGTAAGTAGTAACATGTAAAATAGGTTCGGATAATTGCACACCTGTGCTCGTAAATCGGAGATCGTAACGAATTTCTTGAGGACGTTCTTTGGCAATATGTAAGTATAACCAGTCTCTTTGATGTCGTCGGAAGACACGTAGATGTGGTTCGTTCGAAGATGCAAATTCGTGGCGGAGATTGCTCTTACACGCCATTCGGTCTTCGAACTGAACGTCTGTGTCTCGTAGTTCGAGGTGGTTGCCGTGATAATTTCGTCGCCGTGTTTGTTCACCGTCCTCGTGGTCGTTGCCGTAAGCTGCGACTGCTCTTTCGTCTGTTTCTCGATCTCGGCGATTTGTTGACGTTGAGCGGACGGTGCGCTTATCTCCATACCCAAAATGATGTCTCGAATCTCCGACTGGGTCAGAGACGCGACGTTCACGCTAAAAAAAGAAGAACCATCGTTTTATCACAAAGCCTTCGTCTGTACTCGTTTATAGAAAATATCATCGATCAACGCTAAATTTCTACAGTTCATCCATAATTGAATCGCCGAAACAGTAACACGTTGTAGAAGCAAGTATAGTTGCGACACGTACTTGTTCTTTTTACCATAATCTGCCAGTATCAAATCTTTCAGTTGCACCTCGACCTTGATCCATTCGTCGTCCGTCAAAGAAGGCCATATATGATGAGGCTCCGTGATTGTTGTCTTGTCGGGTTTCAATACAACTTTTGTCCTTTCGGTGTTGACGTGCAACGCACGGAGAATAAGGATCAAACGGGAGAACGCCTGGGAAAAATAGCGATACGATTCGATTATTCAGGCACTCCTTTGTCATCGGGCAGATCGAGAAAGAGAAAATCTCGAAATACCGTGTACGATGAGATGGTCTTCAACCAGTCGTCGTACAAATTGAACAACACCATTTGTGGTTCGGTAGCTTTCAGAATTAAGTCGCCGAACTTCTCGACTTTCAAACAGGCTTGGAACGGTAGTTGAAGTTCCGAGCCCTTGATAACAATGTTGGGGAAATCGAGCAAGTGCACTTCCAAAGGATCCAACATTCCCTTTCTGGTTACAATGATTTGCTTCGGTTGTTCTTCCACTGGCAGAGACCGAATCAACGCGGCCACCTCCTCGGCCGTTTTCCATTTGGCTAACTATAACGGAAACAAAACATGGAGCGATCTAATTCTTGGAACGATCAGAGCACAAGAACTACATACCTGACCCAAACGCTTCTGACCAGCCCAAACGGACGTGTGAATGATTTTCAAGAACAACTGTCCAGTCCGAGGATTGAATATGAAAATAGCTCCGTTTATAGGCTTCGTGGTTAAATTACCTTCGAACGTCTTGTGAATGGTAACACGATATACATTTGTGTCGTCCACAAACCTAGAAAATCAATCGACCAACAATTAGAACGAGAAAATTCGTCCAATCAAATGAGAAAAAACCTAAATACCAGATAATTTGATTCGAAAACAGTTCTCCGTAATTTTGTGAGGACAAATACGGCTCCGTAGGTTCCGACGAGTAGAGTTGCAAAGCTTTCCTGATACGTTCTCGTAACACGTACAAAGCGGGGTTCGCTTTCATGATTTTTGCCATTGCTTGCTGTATAAGGGGTTTGCAACCAGGGAACCAGTTTCCATACGCACTGTTCAAACATAAATTTTCTATTTAAAGAGAATCACATCTAGATACTGTATTCCCATTTATTTCGGGTGCTCTTAAGGTAAAGTTAGTTGGGTCATCCATAATACTTGCCTGTGTAAATTGTACGCCAAATCAATGGCGATCAGTAATCCTGTAGGCGATGGATAAATAGACATATTATCCGTGGTGTAATCCAAAAACTTTGCTCTAGCGTATCGTTCGATATCGTGAGAATCGTAATCTCCCCATCGAAGTTGCACGTCTATCCAGTATTTTTGCGTGGTGGTGTTATCCATAAGATCTCTGTCGAACAACGTATAGGACGTAATAACGCGATGCTATATACTATACGGATTCATAAAAATGGAAAAAGAAAGAAAATACAGACTTTGAGTCAGCCAATAAAGATGGTCTCGAGACGTTCCATTTGTACGCCGAAAAAAGCAAGATATCGGCACACGAGGAATTCATTTTGTAGGACTTTCTGGGATGTATAGTTTCCTTCTGAACAGTTTCGATTTCCAGCGCGTCCAATTCTTGATCGAAAACTTGACAGAGATCCATCACGATGGATTCGTGAACCTTCTGCCACAAATGGGCACGGAAAATTTGGATCAGCGAGATCTTCAACGTCGGGATTTTACCGTGCATAAATATTCCTGTCAAGTCCAATTGCACCTAATCGAATCAGCAACAAAATCGATTAATAATACTGGGAAAGAACGCATCCACAGGTATTGATGTTCAATAGCGAAAAATGCTTTACCTGGAAACCAACGTATACGTTAGCTCTGTTAATCGTTGGAGACCACCATAGCGTAAATCGTCGATTCGGAATCTGGTTGAGACCAGATCTCTGTGCGTTGGTCAATTTTTTGTATTTCATAGATTCTTCGAAGCCGGATGCTTTCTCCCTAAAAGCAAAAAGATAACCAAACAAATAGAAACAACGAATTATTCCCTCCGTATTTTTAAAATCGTCTTGACCAAGAATCATACCAGAAAAGACCTTCCCATGTTGGAAAGTATGTTCCCTTGAACAGTGTATGCTCCAGGATACCCTCTACACCGCCAAGGGCTTGAATCATGTCGGTTCTATAATTGTTCAAATTCCAGAGTTTACCGTCGTGACGTTGGTGAGTCCACCAGAACGGATTTTGCTTTAGGACCTAAGTGGCGCGTAACATAATCATTAAATTTCAATTTTAAGTTCAAAAAGCTAGCTGTTACCGACAAGCGATATACAATATATACCTGATACTGCTTGAATTCGGTACGTATTCTCCAGCCTTTGTCGTAAGCAAGAGTGTGCCTGTCTTTCTGGAATAGCGTATTTATTCTAGGTATACCACGGTCCCAACTATCCTCGAGATCTTCCAAAGTGAGCCTGCGATTTTGAGCGTTTGCTTCTTGACGTTTCAACGCGTATTCCGCCCATACTCGTTGCGAGTCTATGAACTCCGATTCCCAGGGTTGAATGTATCGGTACAAATTCGGGATCAGTTGATCCTCGTCGTGACTCATACCAGAACGGAAATGCGTGATGCCGACGTCCGTTTGTTTCGACCACCTCAAGTCAGACTGTAAACAAGGCGATATTTAAAAAAACGTTTCCCTTCGATTGCAACAACGGTGCAATTGTCAAAGTAAAAGGAAAACAGATAGGCCACCTGCGGTATCAGAACGTGTCCCATGGAAAGCATTCCCAGTCCACCCAGCTCTTTGGGCGTGTAAAACACAACCGGCGGGAATCTCGAAGGCATTTTCGAGTTCAATCCGATCTTGATACGCGTCTGAATCTTATTCTCGCATTTGACCAACAGATCCAACAATTCCTGCGTGTTGACCACAGCCTCGCGGAAGTAGGTCATCAGCCCGATCAAAGCGGTGTTCCATTTGTTCACGATCTTCGTGAACGTCGTGGACCCAGAGGCCATGAGAATTTGCCGGACCCTGTTGTGGAATCGTTGCAAACTTTCGTCGTCGACTCTCAAGAAACATTGGGCCGTCCTTTCCTTTGTGATTTCATTTTGCAGATTCCACACACCGTCCCTGTGCGTGAATTCTTCGTGCGTGGTCCTGCATTTTGGCAATATTCTGCACTCGAACCCGCTCATGTTAAACAGTAAATTCGGATTGTCTTTGCTATACACGCTAACGAAACTGTTCTCCCACTGAATCGTAGTCGTGGAACGAGGTAAACGGTTTTTAATGTCCCAGAAAACAGCACGACCTCTGCAAACATTGGATATTAGTACCCAGATTCTTTTTCGGATTCATGAAATGGTTCTCCGTTTTTTCTCTACTCACAAGTTAACGTCGTGCTTCATGAGTCGCATTCGCGCATCTCGAGGCCAACATTTTTTATTATTGTAACCAACGATGTTCTCGTTGTTAGGATCTGGATGCTCCGTCAAATATCTCTGAATCAAATCCCTTGCTTCGTCGGCGGAGAACCTAGACGAAACGAAACGATTCGTATGAAACGCGTCCAAGAAAACATCAATTATTAATAATTATTAATTATTACCTTAAGAACAAATGTATCCTGTCCACGTATCTGCAGTACAATCTGATCGGGTGGGCAGTTTCGGAAGCAACGTCTTGGAAAGTTAGAAAGTCGTTTGGCATTTGTGGAGGGCCAGCCATTTCGCTGGCTCTCTGCAATCCAAGAACAAGCAGATCCAACACGAGACCGTAATACTGCGCTATGAACGATGCAAATTGCAACCCTCTGATTATTCCGTAACTGTTCGTATGATTCATATCCTGCGAGCAAAATACAAACAATCTTGCATTTATTACTGTCTACCGTCCGAGTTTGGATTTTGTAGTTTTCGAAAATACCTTGTAATTGATGACAACGTTGTTCTTTGCGGTCATGTAATCGGCTATATTATGATCAACGATCAACCTAAGAAGTCTGTTCAACAATGTCAAGTCAATTTTCTCGTACAATTTCTCAAACTTCGATTCCAGTAAAACATTGCATTCTCCCTCGCTGACGTCCCAGACATCTTGTAAATTATTGATACCCTGACACCATTTGTAGACCAGCAGCGGAGGTGGTTCTGTGTCCGAAGGTTTCACCCATGGCGGGAACAATCTTCGTTTGTCCGCTTCGTACCATAAATATTGATCCAAATAAGCATCTGTAATTTTTTCGAGCGGCTCGACGTCGTACACCGGAATTAGATGGCTGTAAAGATCCATAAATTCGATTCCCACCTATGGAAAGAGAACAAACGGCTCTTAAAACGGTTACACGAAACGGAAATAAGATTTCAAGCGCGAGCACAGCTTCGTCATTTACCTCTTTGAACGCTCTTTGTGTCAAGAGATGACGCTTGATTCTAGACAACGCCTCGTGTGGGTTATCGTACGCTTGCTCAATTAAACCAAGCTCCTCGCGTTGGCTTTGATTCAACCTTGATTTTACGCTGTATGCTTCTTTCAAACGTTCCAAAGCTAATATCAACAACTTAGTGTCGTGTTTGTACGACAACGGCGGGAAAGGTATAGGGGCGAATCTTCTAGATTCCAACCAGTGCACGGTAGTGGTGTATATAGCTACCGCCTCTTCCGGAGAAATGTACGGACCGTCCTGTGAACACACTCAGATTTTTTTTCGGATTCCTTTCGCGCAAAGCATACGACGTGCCTTGAATGTTTTACATTTTAGGGTATACTCTATCATACTATACCTTCAAGTAGTTGTGCTGACGTTCCTGTTCCGCTTTCAGGTATAATCGAGTCAAACGTCCAAGATTCTTCTTGCACACAGTCTTGTCCACGGTTGCTCCGCGTCTGATACGTTCTCGATTATAATGTGCCGTGTTGGTCCACCAGTCGGCCTTCATCTTCACGTAACGAAGAATCATGTTCTCTATGGGAATCGGTAGTCCAGGAACCTGAAAACATCGGTCCAAAATGAGGCATTGCCTTGGCATCGCAAACAATGATCTGATCAAGACAAACCTTCCAGGGAATATTAGCTTTCCAGCATCTCCAGGCTTCGCTAAGATGCTGAAGTATAGTTCGGGCTTTATTTTGCTTGATTCCTTCCGGCATCATATCCACGATATCGTGCATGACCGACGCTCGCAATTCAAGATCAAAGTGAGATTCCACACGCTGCTTAGTCACAGTTTTCGCGACACCTTTCGAGTGTCGTCCTTCGAATTGTCTGGACAACAGGTTGCCCAACCACCTCTCCAACAACGGAGTTATTCCCCTCATAAAGAAGAGCCATACTCTCCAGCCGGGCGCCCAGAATCCACAACCAGGTCCTTTTCCAACGGGACCCTGTTATCGAGCATATCCAAAAATAACAAACTCGATAACGCAACTAGGCGATTAAAAGCGAAACGGTGTAGACATTTCTTGAAATACTCACCGTGTTGAAGCGATAATAAATCAGATGTTTCAAATCTTTGCACATCCTGATTTGCCTCATTAATTTGTACTTGTACCTATACATTCCAGTCAATTGACCGACATGTGCGAAGATGTACTGCAAACCGTCGGCAAGTTGAAACGCATCAACGTTGTTCAAACGGTACTGCACGTGAGAATCGATGATTAGTTTTGTTAGGCGTAGAATCTCGCGGCATAAGTGGAAAGCTATAAAACGAAACGTATTATGGGATTGTACCGAACTCGTCGACACAATAAACTACGAGCGACACTCACCGTTCCCGAATCTGGATTTCTTTCTCTCTTTAGTGGTTAAGGTTTTCACAGGTTTCAAATTGAAATTATAATCTAAATGGAGGTAATTCAAATTCTTTCTGTGAATTAATAAATTCAACATGTTATATCCCTGCCTGCATACTTGCAGGCCAGCTTCGACCCAATCTATAGTGGTGGTTTGGAAGAATTTGGTCGATTTGAACGACCGAAACAGGTAACGTTTCTTCTGCGGCTTTGGAGGTCTGTGCTTCAAGGCGTTCAAAACGAAATATTTTAGCAATTTTTGATAGCTGACGCGAACTTTAACTGGTTGTCCAGGAGGGCAATGCTCTCTGTACCAAGATTTCACCAAAGGAATGTCGATCGCTCTTCTTGTTCTACCAGATCGAGTGTTGAAAGGTCTTGGCGCCCATAACAAAGCTATACCATTCGCTGTGTTATCGGTATACAGTGGTGTCTCTTGTAGAAACGGCTGCACTTCTTCAGGTAGCACAAAATCTTCGTCGTCTTCGATTTGCGGTTCGACAGTCTAAAAAATAATGCGACGACAATGAAAATAAATTCATTGATATTTTATCATGTAACGACAATGCATCGTTTCATCCATAAACTTTACCTTTAACGAGTTCCTATGCGAAATGGGATTGATCAACGGATCAAAATAAAATGCAGGTAAATCAGGATCTTCGGTTTTTATATAAACAACGTTTGGTGCATGGTACCTGCAAATACATCACAGATATTAGAACTGTTTTCTCGTGTTTACCCTTTTTAAGTCTTTAGGAAAGAACAAAAGGAATGTGGGTGATTTCAGCAGTTTCCTTCTATACTTTAGGAAGGATACGAATAACGGTCACCATTGTTTCTTTTTTCTGTACCACACTGCTAGTAAGACTTTAATACACTAAAAACTTTATCGGTCTTAAAACTTGTGTGGACAATGTCAAACAAAGACGAAAAAATACGTCTCTTTATCCTATACTTACCACGACAAGTGCACAAAGTGTGGCATATTATTGTACAAATATGGGAACGCGATGCGGTATTCTGTTCTTATAGGTTGTCTGATTATAATCTTATTGATGTCGTTAAATTCGTTCCAATCTTCATCGGCTGCGTTCGAATCCTTCACCAATGGTTCAAACTTTGGACCACCCGGTATAGCCATGTTTAATGCTTTCGCGGTAAAGAATGATTTCGGATCGAAAAGGTAGAAGAAATTTTGATCCACCAAATCTGTCAGCAACTGATTAGCTAAACGATACAACGTTGCCATCTGAGGTAACGTCAAATTCCATCTTCGATAGGTGGATCCATTTACGTGCCTGCAATGTAACAAATAAATTACAGATTAGAAATCTGTCTGCGATACATTTTTTTTAGAATGCGTAGAACACTAGATCATTCAGTGTAGCGTTTTGTCCAGCTCATGGTAACTCACAATATTCGTCTCGGACAAAATTGTGCAATTACCAGAACCGTCAACTCACAAGTTAGTTGATTTCAGGACCCCTACGCGTTTCATCATTGGATATTATTTATTATTCGTGCTTCAAAAAAATAATCGCAGGAGAATTTTTACACCTACTTTGTGCCAACCAATGGTTTATGTTCATAAAACCAAGATGCCACAGATTCATCTTCTTCTGAATCGAGTTCGATCTGAATAGCTTCTAAAGGTTCTACGTCCAAAACGTTGTCGGCATAATCCAGCGGTGGCTCTTCGTCGTCAAAAGGTGGAAATCTCATTCTTTTAAAGTGGCGGCGATCCCTTTTTTCTCGTCGCATCATAATCCACATTGTTCTGTATAATGGGAATAGCTTTTATTAATTCACCATCTTACAAGTAACTAGCAAGTATTTTTTTTACATCTTACCCCCATTGAGCAATGTACACAGGCTCTATAACCCATGGGATTTCATTTACAAATGTAATTGCTCCTGTTATATGATACAGTACTTTCACATCCCGAATTTGTTCCCAGGGCATTGGCATATTTTCCAAAAGTTTCATAACTGCATGAGGCATATATTTCAATGCTCTAAAAAAATAATCAACAGTATGAATTTATTAATTCCAATTTTCCTCTTAATTGTATATCAAACCTTTATTTACCCTAAATAAACTCGTTTGTCATGTCTATATTTACGGCTACTCATGTCTCCATGATCTCTAATAATTTTTCTTATATGTTCCGGTGGCATATCCTCTTTCTGAGCATCCACAAAACCAAATTTCCTTTTTTCTGCGAATCTTTTCGATTGAAGCTGTTGCCATTTTTGAGCTATTACATAGAGCAACATTTATATAAACATTAAAGTATTTATAACTTTGTATCGGTCTATGTAAAATAGTATACAAAACAGTAAATGTTCAATACCTTTTTCTTGAAGTTTATCTTCTGATAAAACTTCAGGTTGTTTAGGGATTTGAGGTAACGGAGGCCCTGCTATCGCTTGCATGTGAGCATGATGAGCGGCTTGCGCATGAGCTGCTGCTTGAGCATGAGCTTGAGCAGCTGCTAGTTGTGCATGAGCCTGTTGCTGGGCCATCATGGTGGCCCAAGGGTTTGGACCCAACAAGTATGGTGGGATCGACATTTTTACGTATAAATGCTAAAAAGAATATCACGCTTGTTAATACTGCATGAATATTAAAAGATAATACAGTAATTATCAGTTAAAAACCATCATTCAGAAACAAAATACAGCGATCAGAAAAATAATTACAAACAAACATTAACCTCATAGTATAAGCGGTGATAAGTATCTAAATTGTACGTACCGGGCCGTAAACGAATTACATTGAACCATTCAAAGTTTTAAATACCAAGTAGAAATTACGAAGTTGGATATTACATTACGAAACTGCTTTTCACATCTAATTCATCATAAATATCGTACTTCAGCGTAATACGAGATATTGCGCAAAACTTAATAAATAATTACCTTAGCTCAATTATAACCAGGTTTGCCAGACGCAGAGCGATCATGGCGGCGTAGGGTACAGTTATGACGTCAAAATAAGTAGAGGGGAGAATGGAATAGATGGCGCGGTGGTCGTGTCATTGTAGCGGCTACCTCCTACTCTCGCCAGCAGATGGACAAATAGTCGACACCTTTCCAGCTACTACGTGTTCCGTCATCGATTCCTATAGCCTATGCCCTATGCCATCCCAGCGTCTATATAGAGGCAAGGTCGTTACTGTGACGAGTCCTCTATGTAACAGGCCAAGGACGAAACGCTCCCTTTCCGACCGTTTTGCCACTACGTCCAATGGCGCTGTTTTCAGATTTTATCGGAATTGGTACGAGGCGCCATCTAGGTGAAAGAGTTGAACTACAATTGGCCAACAGTTTCAGCGTTTTGCCACTACGTCCAGTGGCGCTATTTCCAGATTTTATCGGAATTGGTACGAGGCGCCGACTAGGTGAAAGAGTTGAACTACAATTGGCCAACAGTTTCAGCGTTTTGCCACTACGTCCAGTGGCGCTATTTCCAGACTTTATCGGAATTGGTACGAAGCGCCATCTAGGTGAAAGAGTTGAACTACAATTGGCCAACAGTTTCAGCGTTTTGCCACTACGTCCAGTGGCGCTATTTTCAGATTTTACGAAGCAGATGATTCGTGCCGTTGTTATGACTACATTTTATGAGGGATTCGGCAAGAATCATTCTAACAGTTAGAATCACTATAGAAATGTGACATGAAAATCCAGCTTCAGGCTAAGCCTAAATCTTTGACACTTTGTACACAACTTTCATGTTCATATTTCGTGCTAGATTGGAGTTTCCATTCGCGGTGATCTATCGTCAGTGTTCTAAGGTACACGAGTTGTGTGTTTTTTTAAACGCTTCTACCTTTTCGTGTAAATACTGTTCAGAAAATAATACACATTTTTCATGCTGTGTATGATTTCACGTGCAGTTTGCCAATAACAAGTATACGATAAAATATAAATCTGGGATAGGCGAATACGAAGAAGCATCAAACTATCACGTCAACGTATATACTCGATAAATTTTTCGATTGTGTTACGTTAAATGAAAATTATTAACGGGAAAATCGTTTAAATGTAAATCCATCATAAAGAGAATGGCTGGAGTATTTGATATAGAATTGCACGAAGGAGATTCTGTCAGTCAAGATGATTCAGACGACGATGTTCTAGAAAGCAGAGAAGTTTGTTTCTTCCTGAATTGTCGATAGCGTTTTTCATTGTTGTTGTCAGATCATTTATTTCTTTTCTTACCTTTTCAGGATGATTATAATCTTGCCGCAAGTGTCAATACTATTTTAGAGTAAGTATCGTAAAATTTTGGAGTAACTAGTGGCAATATTAAAATTACAATGGTATTTATGGTATATGTAATAATAGCCTGCCTGTTATGCTTAGTTTCTTCTAGAAAAAATCAAAAGAAAATATTATTACTATTATTAACTTATCTTCTAGGTCTGAAAACTTAGAGACAGTTCAATTGTCCGAAGACATTGTAAACCCTGGTCAAGAAAAGACTGGTCCCCAAGATTTTGAATTATGCAAGATCCTTGGAGAAGGTGGATATGGAAAAGTTTTCCAAGTGAAAAAGGTTACAGGGAAAGATAAAGGCAGTATTTTTGCGATGAAGGTACTTTTAAAAAATGTTTCTGTATTCTTAAATAGAGAAAACAGTAGTAGGTTTTCCTCTTCTTATAGGTATTGCGAAAAGCTTCTATTATAAGAAATCAAAAAGACACTGCGCATACAAAAGCAGAGAGAAATATTTTGGAAGCTGTAAAGGTAACTATACGTATAATGAGTTTGACGAACTGAAAGATCATTTATTTAATTTATCCTTCTTGCAGCATCCCTTCATTGTTAATCTAATGTATGCTTTTCAAACTGGTGGTAAATTGTATTTAATTTTGGAGTATCTTTGCGGCGGAGAGCTCTTCAGTTATATGGAAAGAGAAGGGATTTTCTTAGAAGATACAGCTTGGTATGTACTCGACAATTTGTCTTTGTTGCTGTAACTGTATAAAATTGCCAAGCACACTAATGGATTCGGTATGCGCGCAATGACGTCCTTTTCGTTACTTGTTTGTGTCCACAGCTTTTATTTGTCCGAGATCATACTTGCGCTTCAACACCTGCACAATCAGGGTATTATATATAGGTACAACTTTTCATGACAATAATAAATTATCTACGATATATATTCTTGTACGCATTCAACTATTGTAGACTACTTTTTCAGAGACTTGAAACCAGAAAATATTTTATTGGACGGAGAAGGTCATGTTAAATTAACTGATTTTGGCTCGTGCAAAGAACATGTACAAGAAGGTACAATGACGCACACATTTTGCGGAACTATAGAATATATGTGAGTAGTATTCTTATTTTCAAAGCGGTACACAGTTATTCTCAAAGCAATGGAATAAGTTAGCTTGAATGAAACAATTTTTCAAATTAAACACGAACCATAAGCTAAACTAGTCGGTCTGAAAATATACTGTTTTTCATTAATATATTTAGGGCGCCGGAAATTTTAACAAGAAGTGGACACGGTAAGGCCGTTGACTGGTGGAGTTTAGGTGCAGTAATGTTTGACATGCTTACCGGAATGGTACGCGAATTGTACAAACCACAAGATACTTTGTCAAAAAGTTCAATTACGCAACATTGCAATAGCTATAATTTACATTTACAGCCGCCGTTCACAGGAGATGACAGAAGAAAAATAATTGAAAAGATTTTGAGGGGAAAATTACGTCTTCCGCAATATCTATCACCGGACGCGAGGGATTTGATACGAAGACTATTGAGGGTACAGCTTATCGAGTTGTCTGCATAGTATAACAATGTTTGAACGTCCAATTCAAATTAGCTGTACCATGATTACAGAGGCAAGTATCCCAAAGATTGGGATCGGGTGCAGAAGATGCAGAGGAGATAACAAATCACACCTTTTTTAAGCACATTAATTGGCACGACGTTATCTCGCGAAAACTCGAACCTCCCTTTAAACCGTCGTTAGTAAGTAATTGTTATTGTAATATAAATAGTTCAAATGCACGAGTACAGAACTTAACGATAGTTAACGTAAAAGATTCGAAATATTTCCAGAAAAGTGCCGACGACACGTCGCAATTCGATGAACAGTTCACGGCCACCGCGCCTGTAGATTCTCCAGTTGAAAGTACTCTTAGCGAGTCTGCTAACATGATTTTTCAAGTAAGTGTTCGAACGTGTCACTCGACACTCGAATCGGTACAATGAAATTTTCTTATTCAACGTTCACAGGGATTTACGTACGTAGCACCGAGCGTCCTAGAGGAAATGTACTCGCAACCGAGAGTAGTAAATGCTAAAAGTCCTCGTAAAGGTTTCTTAAGTACAGGTTTTAGTGGAAGTCTTCATAGTTTATCGCCCAGATCACCGGATGCTCACCTTAGTGCACCTACTCATTTTCCTCATTTTCGTCCATACAGGTAGATACTCTCAATCCCGTTGTCCTTTCTTTTTTCGCCGAAACAAATTGTCTCAAAAAAAGAAAAAGAAAAAAAAATGAAAAAATTGATTCTACATTTTTTTTAGGCAATCACGTTCTAGGTTCGAATAACGTGGAAGTCACGGAGATAGCAGATATCGGTCAGCTGTCGAATCGTTTATAGTTATTGAAAGACAGGTGAGCAAGAAAGCTTTAGTCTTTCGTATTTAATTGAGAAAAGTGTTGGCAGTATAATTTTCTGGCATAGCGACTTCTTGCAATTCAGCGATTACACACGACAAATTTAACACGATTTACTTGGGTAGACGCATAGAAGAAACAAAAATGAATTTTAAACCGAAAGAAGAGTCGCACTGATAGCGAGCAAAGAAGAGTAGTGGTGCTACACGCGTTACAGATATTCCGCAGGCCTGTGACTGCTCTAGCGTGACTAGCCACTGTTTACCTTACGAAGAAGGAAAGTAACATACGATATATGTTTTCGTTGTGTAAATATATGTAGATTTTTGATAAGCAGTGCATTTTTCGAGGAGGAATATGCCGTACTATTGCAAGGTCTAAGAGATATTTTTGAAGACATGGTATCCCATTGTTGCAACGAGTTACTTGACTACTTATCACATCTGACCTGTCAAAGAAGTACGAATTTATCGTAAATGTAAAATATTACCTAGGCCAACGAAAGGAACCGATTCTAGAACGATATATCCAATAATGGTTCGCTTGCAATGACAGTTTGCAGCCTGATGCAATTCTTTAGTGGTATTTTCAATTAACCACTAGGTATATTATAACTTATTTTAAGTTGGAACAGTGATAAAAAGGAACCATTCAAATTACCTATACATCTTCGTGTAGTGCACGAAGATCATTGGCATTGTCAATTATGACATGACAAATGTAATCAACGTTCGAACCTTTCGTTCGCTACCGCTAATACCAGGTATAATTGGTTTCAAGTAATTTATCTAGGCTTTACTTTGCCACGTAGGGCAGCAGTAACAAAGCAAATACCACGTTAATTTGTATTAATATACGTATAATAGAATCGAATGGATATTTTAGGCATATTTCACTCGTATTTCATCATACTTAATCGTGGTTTGTTTAACAATAATGTCCCGAATATTGTACAGGATGAATCGCCTAAGACAGGTCACCTGAATAATTCTTACAATTTTGAAGACATCATGAAACGTTTGAAACGATGATTATTTTATATATTCCATATATTTTTGAAGACAGTGGTTCCAAAACAAAACATTTTCGGCATTCTTTGTGAAATCAATAGAAAGTATAAAGAAATTTTGACGAAACGCTTAAACTTAAACTTGAACTTGAATTTCTTTCTAGCTTTGAAATTGTAGGCGTTATTCAAGCGATTTGTCTTAGGGGATTCGCGCTGTATACGCATCTATAATCTTAAAACGTTTTCCTTTTTAGTGGGAAAGGCGATGCAACCAAATTGTATTGGTAACGTCTCAATATATTATTAATGAATTACGTCGCACTCTAATTAGTAATTAATCCGATTCCCTTTTAGATGTAATTATTATGAAAGTGACAATTACACAACAGATTCAAACTGCCCAAGTGTTCACAGCCGACAGCTGGATAGTATTAACTTTTACATAGAGAAACACATATACGTTCGCGTGTTTAGCAAATATGTAAAAGTCTTGTTAATAGATGATTACGTTATATAAAAGAGATATGTTGAGAGTGAGAATTTGATGGTTTGTAAGATACATACATATATATTATAATACATATATATATATACATATATATATTACAAATGTTTCAGGGATAAAACATTGCTTTTCTAGATATAAAATACAGCGAATATTTCACTTGTGTTACATTTCTGTAGTATAGGTCGCTATAATGTAACAAGGTGAGTCTCACGTTTTCATACAAGTATGGAATTTAACCGAAACAAAAGAGTATTTTCCTTCGGCATCTTTCAACGTTTCAAATCGCTTTGAAACATTTGCGAGAAATCTTATAAAATTGCGTAGTTGTCATCTAGGATCCTAAAATAATAATTTTCATGTATGTATTTATTATGGGATCGATATTTCTAGGACACGTATGGTTATGTAAAAATCGTAACCATTGTTCGCTTTACCTTGTATTTTCCTCTATTTAGAATCTATACAAAAATGAATGTACTTTATTTCACTTAACATTTATTCTGTAATTCTTTATCGTTGAAAACCACATCTACTTATATGTATATATGTATATGTTACCTTTAATCAAAATCTATTGTATACATTAAACATATAAAGAAAGATGATTATTCTTAAGATCGTTTGAATCGTTTCTTATCGTGCCTTTCATTGCCTCTCTCTTCGTTCGAGTCTTCCATTCTTCTTTTTTTACGAATATCGGAATCTTTATTTTTAGTCTTCCTTCCATCATTCCGGTATGATTTCTTGTGTTTCTCTTCTTTCTTATATTCATATTTACTTTGTTCTTTACGATCGTTTGCCTTACGCTTCTCCCTTCTTCGACGATGACTCGAACTTTCGTCGAGCGATATTTTCGAATTAGATTTATGTTTATCCCTTCGTGCTTTTCTAGACTCTTTTGCGTGACCGTTCAAAGTCTTAGCATTAAGATTACTCGTACTATAATGATTGTTACCGTTTCTGTTGATAACATTACTACTATTACTATCGTTGCTGTCGCTATCGCTACTGCTACTACTACTACTGTCATCAGAGTCGTCGCTGCTGCTACTCGTAACGCTGCTACTCGTGTCGCTGTCACTATGTTTTCGTTTTGTTTTTCTTTTCTTCGTTTTTGATTTCTTCTTCTTACTTTTCTTGGTTGTCTTTTCAAGTTGTTGCAGTTTTCTGTAATATTTAAAAAAAATAATAATAAGTTAACTTTGCAATGCGAAACATAAATACTCGAAATACATTTCTAAAGTAAGATTATTCACCTCAACAATTTCTTTTTCTCCTTTTTGGAAAGAGTTTTCAAAAATTTGATTTCCGACTGTTCCTCGTCGTCCGAAACCATGAGATGTTCGTGCTCGGGAACTCGCAAATGTTGCTGCGCGTTTAATGCTGACCTATGGAAGATAGAAGTTTTATCAGAAAAGAAAAACATCTCTCGATGCGATAAACAAGACACCTTGAACATACTTTTTCAGTGCCAAGCCATCCTCTCTCATTTGCTGTACCAGAGTGAGAGCATCAGGAGCAGATGGCGTTTGGGAATTGTTTGCCATTACTACGCTCATTGCTTGACTATAGAGAGGACATTCTTTATCTGAAAATAAATTGTATCGATAAATGCCTTTTCACTGCTTGAAGTTCATCTTACTCCTTAGATTTGAAAGCAGTTATATTGTACTAAACCTGTGTTTATGTGTCCCCACTTGTGACATTTGATGCAACGTACATTGCGTACTTGAATTCCAAACGGTTGATCTCTAATTTCGCTGTCTCCTTTGCAATAACTTTCTCTAGGCGCGTTATACTTGCGTTGCCATTCAAATTTGTACTCCGGTTCGTTATCTTCTTTCTCTCTTTCTTTCTTTGCACCGGGTGGAGGCTCGTACATGAAATTCACGCTGAGTTTGTCTTTGCTTTCTTTACTCAACAAAGCTCTGCAACGAACGAAGTAAGATTTTCAATGAAACATACCTGAATTACAACAAACTAAGCAACTTACTTGTTGTTATGTAGATCTTGTTCTTTCTCATACTGAACGCGTAATTCTTCTTGCTTTTTTTTGTAAGCCTCGGCTTGCTGTTCAGCCATCCATACCTGGCAAGAAAATAAATGAAAATATAATTTAGAAATAAAATCTAAATAACCTCGATCATACGAAGGAGATTTATTTTGTGCATAAAAAGATACGTACTCGTTTCAAGTTGTCTCGAGATGCTGGATGGAAAAACTTTTTACACATATAATTATTAAATCCTTTCCCCATGTTGCACTAACAAATCTGTACAGATTCTCGGTTAATTATTACCTAAAATACAAAGCTCGGTGCAGACACGCGCGTACTTACAGATGATATGACGTTTATTTCTCGATTCTAACCTCTGTGATTGTCAGGGAAGGTTAGTAAACCTGTATACATAAATATCTACATACGTACATAGGAACATATTTTTCGTAGGGTCGCGTTTTCGAAATCCCCTTAACGTCGTACTTCCATCCTTACTATTTCACGACAAAACCAATCACGAGACAGAAGCTAATCATCAGCCAATGGGAGAAAACAGCAACTGCTCTGTAGCGTTTCGCTATTTGCTGTATTTACAACGTGTATGTGTACGTAAAATGACAGCACTGTGACAAGTATGAGTGAAACTGTAGCGTGCTGTAGCCTGTAATCAGTTCACTGTATAAACATGAAGTATTAAAAAAAAAGATAAAGTGTGCGCGTAAAAAAGTACCGTTTCAAGAAGCAGACGTAACGATAGCTTAATTGTGTCGTCAATATTTTTACGCGTGAGGTTAAGTGGAATAAAGAAGATCTCATCTTTTCTGTCGAAAAGGAAGCAAAACCCGTTCAGAATAGAATTTCAAATGCAATGAAAATAAACGAGAAAAATATGGTAGCTTTTGCAACGTCGGCTACGCCGGTGGATCGCGAGGGTTGGTTAAACAAACGCGGTGAACTGAACCGTGGCTATCAAAGACGATGGTTCGTTCTCAAGGGGAATATATTGTTTTATTTCGATCGGCGAGGCGACAAGGAGCCGGTGGGTATGATAGTTTTGGAAGGTTGTACCATCGAGTTGGCAGAGGACGAGGAACAGTTCGGCTTCCAAATCGTATTTCATGGTCCGAACAATAGAAACTATGCCCTCGCCGCGGAATCGCAGGTATCGTATTTCCTCTTGTTATTTTATACGATATATAGACAGTACTCCATCGGTTCACAGGAATCTATGGAACAATGGATGAAAGCTTTGGCGTGCGCTAGCTACGACTACATGAAGGTAATGGTGGCGGAATTACAAAGACAACTGGACGCTGCGGAGGAAGAAACTACTATGGTCGTGGCTCCCTCACCGTCTCCTAAAGCTCCTCCACGGCAACGTCACAATCCCTTTAACAGACCAGAATCTCATCATCGTTCGCAGAGCGTCAGATCCGCTCCCGGTAGAACGGAAAATGTCCCAAGAACGAGAATCACGTTTCGCGAATTACATACAATGTACGGCAGAAGAATTTTGGCCGATTTGAACGAGTGGAGGCACGCGAGCAAAAATGCAGAGGCCCCTCTGATCACTTTATAATGGATGTAGATAATAACGCTTCGAACGGCATGTAAATTGTAAATATTTTAACGAAAAACACGATATTGTACTTACGGAACGTTACTAGAATTTCTCGTTTATTTTTCTATAATATGAAAATTTCTAATGGTGGAAACAATAACGAAATAGCTCGATGGATCGTTATCAAAACGTGACGAATAATTACGATTCATTATATATATATATATTATACATATTATTAATAATAATAATAATAATTTAATATATTCACTTATTAAAATAGAATCTACCGGCTCTGCCTTCGAGTCTTAAACAGTAGGGGTGCAGCAGTGTATTATACAAGTGTATGAACATGACATTTTTCAAGCATTCTATCTGTAATCGATTTATCAAAACGGAATTTGATACACAGCGAAACCGGTCATTTTTTATTGGTCTAGGATCGACTTTATTATTGTACAGAGTAAGTGTAATAAATAGAAAAGTTTGCAAGCACCGTTTGAAAATACTTAATATACTCTGTTTTCTATTGTTTCGTTCTTTTTCGTTTTGTCTGAAATCTTGTTCAAATCAATCCAAAATGAAGACCTATTTAAATTTAAATACGCCCTTCTTCCTCGCGTCTCCGGGCAAGTGTCTATCGCCCAATAAAAGTCGAGCTTTGTCTTCTTCTTGCGGGGCAGACTCTTCTTGCGGACCTCGTGGCTTGATTTGTAATTTTTGCTTGATAGCTTGACTCAATATCACGCGTCTAGAATCGCTTTTCATGGCCAATAAGAGATCGAGCCACGTCCAAGTCACATTATGATATTCCAACGTAGGTATTACAAGCGCAAAGTCGCGGACATCTTCCAAATTTTTCTCCTTATTCCCCTGGAACGATACGCAACGTCGATTAAGAATATTTTCTAGCGTAAAACTCTGTTTCGAAGGAGTAGGGTGTAGGAACAGGGAAGGAGATACCTTGTAAGATACGCGAACCGGTACTTCTGGTATTTTGATGTATATAAACAGTTTATTTTTGTCTGCTCTCTCCTTCATCTTTTCTACATCGTCCCTTCTTTCGATGGACACGTAAAAGGAGGAATCTCGTTGCGGCGCGGGAGATTCCTCTATTCCTTCTGGATCCCTCTCGGGGAAACAGAATTTCAGCATGGTGTTGAAAAACTTTTTGGTTAACCCTAAATCAAAGTTCAAGCGTAAGTTGATCCGAAACCAAAGAATCAGAGGAGAGAACAAGAGGAGGTTACCTATAGTCAAGGGAACCACGTTGATTTCGAAATGTTCCTTGACAGATATGCCAGCCACCGGCGCTTTCTCCCTGCAGAAAACTCGCAGAGCTCTTTGCCTGTCGACGGGCATGTTGCTTTGCAATTCCGTGGGAGTCAGAACTTCCGTGTAAATCTGATTCGGCAGCAAGTTGGTCATCCGAACGTATCCCAGTTCGAGAAGGTGCTCGACCGAGTCATCCGTTTTGCTGGTTTTCGTGTACAAGAAATTAGTTAAGATAAGATCGGCGATCCCTAATTGTCCGTCGGCGTCCGTCAATCTCCACTGGGCGTGTTTGAAGCAGATTTCGGCGACTCTCGCGACCGCAGCCGGCTTGTCCTTCAAGGTGGTGGAAGCTGTGGCGGGAGCGGTGGTTTCTTTGTAACAGCTGAACATCACGTCGAGCTCCTCCGCTTTCGCGGCCAGTTTCTCTTTGCACTCGAACACCCTCGCCTCCAGCCGTTCCATCTCGGCGAGCAACTCGGGGCTGGATTTCTCTGCCAGAGCCTTTTGCACCAGATACGTTTCGCGTTCCAATCTCCTCAGTTTGGCCACCAGGCCACGCACGGTGTTCTGCAATTGTTGAATCGGTCGCTTTTGGTCTTCGACCGAGTGCAACTGCAACTGAAACCTCATTCTCTGCAACCTTTCCGATGCCTCTTTCCTTCTCGGTTCAACGTACAGCAGCAAATTATTCACGATATCGAGGATCATAGCGTACTGCAGGGAATTGGTGCAAACGTCCAAGTCGTGATGCATCAAAGTAAACGCGTCGGCTGCCGAAAGCTCCTTCCTTTCCCAGGGGCTGACCTCTTCCCTCGGCGGCGGCGGGACTTGATCGACGGACCCAACATCCAACGCCTGCCCGTATCCGACGTAGAAGAACTCGCATTTGCACCTCGAGACGATCCGTTGCAGTTGGTGTTGCAGTCCACCACCACCGCCTACCGTCTGACTGACCACGCCACCAACGCTCTGCCCGGAGCCTACCAGAGCCGGTACATCCGGTAAATCAGCTATCACCGTTGAATCTTTCTCCTGCAATTCCACTTACTCGATCAGCGCGTGTCGTTCGCTTCGCACAGAGTCGAGCGTTTCAAACATGTCACTCGAATATCTCGTATGTTTTAAATGCTCCACCCTGTATACGTAGAGTTTCATGTACGAACAACATTGAATTTACCTGAATGTTGTCCAACGTCAACCACATTATATTATCGTCAATATTGTCATCAATGTTTGCGCTGACGGTCGCGTAATACTGCATACACTCTAAAGAGCCTACCCATGTCGTCTTCGTGACCAGAGTTCTCTCCTTCCATACCGGTTGGTGAATTCTCTGCAATATTTCAGCCTTGGCCGCGGATAAGATCACGTAGCCCCGCGTCTCGATACCTTTCAGCAACACTTGACTGTTGACTAGGGCAACTGAAACGGACGGTGGGTATGGTCTCTGAAAATTACAACCGTATGCGCAACGGGTCTGGGAAGAAAAGAAGAAGGAAGGAAGGAAGGAAGAAGATTTCAAACGGAAAGAACACGGAAGGACATACTCAGCCAATTCTTGTGTAGAACATCGTCTTGATGGCAAGCGGCTAGCCCACGCAGTTGCTGGCCTCTGGTTTGAACAGAAAGATCGTCGCTGAACGCTACAGGTTTGTTCGCTGCTTCTGCTATCAACCTCTGCAGCATCCCAACAGCTTCTCCCTGTTGCGGTTTGCTCGCCGACGACGAATTGCAGGCGATCGGCGCGTTCGGCAATGGAGTGGTTTGCGGATCGGTGGACCTGACGGCGGCTGTTCGATTTTTATGCGGCGTCGACGAGCTCTCTCTGTGGAATCCTTTCAACGCAGAGGTCGACAGGTTCTTCTTGAGCTGTTGAGTCTTGATGAACGAGTCGAAAAGAGCGAACGCCACGTCTCTGTTCGTTTTGGTCCAGGCCCCCTTCAGATCGTGCACGACCAACCGATGTGTAGGAGTGTCGCCGCCGCTCACGCCGGCCACCATAGCCTCTCTGCCGTAGCTGACGCGGGCCACGCTCAAACAGTAACATTTTTCGACCGGTTGTCGCAGCGACGCGGTCTCCTTGTCCTCTTGGAGGGCGCTCTTCAGCCAGATTTCCGCGTCGCTGAGCTCGCAGTTCATGTAGACAACGGACCACTCCGCTCGCGGCCGGTGTATCAAATCGTCGTCGATCGGGTGCAAAGATAAATTGTGCTCGCAGCTGCAGGCAACCCTGCCGCCGGTCACCTCGAATCCACGCTGCATCGCGAACGACATCCAATAGCTGACGTGAAACCGGTGGAACGCCAAGGTCAGTCGAACTTTCCGGTAGTGTCGACTAAGTTGTTTCTTTCTCGGCCGTATGTTCTTGAAGAGCGGCCCCTTTCTCGTCGGTCTGGTCGCCCCGGACAAAATCAACTTCAAATTCTCGAACCACCTGAGCGTGCTGCCGTAAAGCAGCGCGGTCGGCGCGCTGCTCAACGCAGGAGAACCGGTCGGCTTTGTCTCGAGGGACAGGCTTGCGTTCAAGTTTTGCGAACGGAACGCTCTGGACGAGTCGTGCTCCTGGTTGCTCGAATACTCAGGCAGTCTGTCCGGCGCGCAAGGAATCGCGGCGTGATGGTCTCTCGGGTCGCCTAAGCAGACCCAGGCCAGCTTTATGCTCAACCGTACGTTCGGCAGATGCAACAACCTGCAGTCGTCGTACTTGCTCGCCGTACGAACGTACACGTCCAAGTCTCCTTTGACGATGATTCGGCCCTGTGTCCAGTCTAGCGCGAGTCCCGTCCATGTTAGCTCCATCTCTTCGGTGGTGTTGTAAGGATCCAAGGAGCCGTGTAACAACACCGTCAGCTGCTTCACGCACAGTGTCAGCCTTCCGTGAAGAGTCAACCGCATCTTGTCCCAGAAGGGCAACGGTGGACTCGGATCCCGTGACGGATGTATGATCTTCTCGAAACTGAGATTGCACTGGGCGATCACCGGCTCCCAGCACGGGCCGAACGCGTATCGAAACTTGTCGATGTCCCAGTTCAGGTCGTGGTAGTACTTGAGAGACGTCATTCCCCTCTCGACAACGATGTCGTCCCAGGGTGCGCCGATTTCGATTCGCACGGTGCGCCTAGCCCGCGGGGGCGCGAGCGCTTCCGCGCCGGCTAGCCTACCCCACACGCTCAAGCTCTCGACCAGCAGCAACGGCTGCGGAAAGTCTCTCAGCTGCAGCTTCCATTCGGCGCATTTCAAGCTTATCCCGCGAACCCAGAGCGCGCTGAACTCGAGCCCGTCCTCGGGCCATGGTGTCTCGGCGTCCATTTCCCGCAGCGCGTTCACTGCTCTTTCGGTACCGTTGATCGACGGATCGGCCAAAGCTAGGATCTCTAGGTCTAACATCGACCATGCGAACAGTCTCGTCCTCGCCGGACCGGCGCGCTGCATTTGCTTCCACCGTTGTACGTAAATCTCCGCGTTTTTCTTGTACAGACTGGCGTACAGTTCCTCGACCTTGTCCTGCGGTAGCAGCAAATGAGTTCGACAAAGTTCTTCTACTTTCGAGTCGAGCATCGCCTGCCTCTTCAAGCTCTCGTTGTACTCGTCCTCCAAAAGCTCGTAATTGTCTCGCAATCGGACCTCGAACGGGTCGTCGCTCACTTCGAACACCCATTCTTTAATCTGCAATTACCATAAAACCGTTAATTATACTTTTTCTTGACAAGCGAAACCTGCATATCGCGTACCTTTATGATCAGATCGCACGGTAACGTTTCTTTTTTCCTTCTATTCGGAGAGGAAT
>CM052116.1:1858943-1894241 GCA_028454245.1 Halictus quadricinctus | reverse complement strand
ACGGTAACGTTTCTTTTTTCCTTTTATTCGGAGAGGAATGGATTTCCTTTAGCCATTTCCTTATACTGAACAGTTCGTTTTGTATCGCATCCGTGAACTGATGCTCGTACGGGAAACAAGCCTTCACGGATTCGATGTTGAGCGCCCACGTCTCGTTCCAGTCTAGCACGAAACCCTCGTTGCTTTGTCTTTCCACGCGCACTTCTTCGTTCTCCGGCACTCTGACCAGCTGGAAACCTTCGACCATGATTATATCGGCCATATCTAAAGCGATGCGAATGTAGTTCAACCTCCATTCTCCTTCCGACCAACGTAACTGATCCGACGAAAGTTCCAAAAAGTGTTTCGGAGATATGTCAATCGACAGACTGATACCTCCGGTGGCTAGCACGTCCAACACTCGCTTCCGTTTTCGAAGCTTCTTGCCTGTCGACAAAATTTCAATGATTACGAGTCACGGTTCGGTCGACTGTTTCGGATCAAAGCGGGGTAAGTACCTTCGCCGTTAACCTTAGTGCCCTCCGCATCATTTCGTTCGAGGATCGTACGAAAATCCGCAGACTCCAACCAAAGCTGCAGAAGTCGTAGATGCAGATTTGGACTCCAAGCCAGATTGGTGCCATCCAAACTGATGTTAATCGATTCCGACGTAACGGCGCCTTTGCATTTTCTTACAGCCAGGAACGGATGAACCAACGCTTGAGCATGCTGACAGATAATCGGCTCGTTCTTGTTTAAAGTTATCGCGCTGACACCCTCGGCCACGGCGACCAATCGTTTCGCGTTGTGCTCGAAGCTCGCCGTGTCCAAACGCGTCATGATGGAAACTAAAAATTAATCGGTGTGTCACGCGACTCGATTCTGCGCTTACCAACGATCACGCTCTATACGTACACATACGTACGATTGTTCTCCGCAATGAAAAACAAATTACAATTCGTAACGTTCAGATTCAATTGGATCACATTCTCCGCATCACGGTTATTCTCCTTTTCGGCTAGTTCGGTTTTTCCAGTTTTTCGGTAACATCTGTGAAATAGAACAAAAAATGTTTATGGAAGCAACGGGTACGCGAACAAGAATTGTTCTCCGTAGAACCTACTTGAAGGCTTCCTCGAGGAATCTGGCAAATTCTAAGCTCCATTCGGCCACGAGAGCATCGACAGCGATTCCAATAGCATTGGTACGCGTTGTAGCCAATAGTACTCCGATGGACAACGGTGTACCCCACCGATGGGACGTTTCCGAGGTGACGGTACTGGAACCGTTTAAAGTACAATATAAAGACTCCACTACCAATTCCGTATTCCAACCGTCGGTCGTGTCTATTGGATTAAACCATTTTGCGTTAGATTCTACTTTGATTTCGACACGTCGCGAAGCTTGACACAAACACAGTTGCGCGTCGCACTTGTACCTGTAAGCGTGTTCAGGGAATACTTCACGTGGGTCACCCCACACGAAATTTCGTCGACGTCGAACAACTTGACGTTCACGGAGGAATCGTAAAGCTCGGTGTTCACTCTGACATCCGACCATGGTAACTTATTCTTGAAAGTTATGCCTGTGACCGGCCTCGAAATTTCATGATCAGGATTGCAGAACATCGTCTCCCAATCTTTGCGATCATAAATAATCGAAAGATTGTGGATTTGCGTAGCGATTTCTAAAATGTTTCGATCCACCTGTAGAAGTAATATCGTCTCGTAGAAATAAAGACAGAGACGAAGACGAAGGCAAAGACAAAGACAGAGAGATAGATAGATGATACAATAGGTAATACCTTCGAATTGATTAGTAACGATCGCAACGTCAAAATGGGAAGCTTGCTACGAACAGAAAGTCCATCTAAAGTTAAAGTAAGATTCAATTGAAAACTGCATGGTTGGAATTTCGTGTTTACTTGGAGACCCTTCATCACGCCTTCTAAACCAAGTACCATGCCATCCTCTTTGCCCATGATCACGGAAGATGGACCAATTTTCAGCATAAAATCCTACAAACAAACCAATTCGTTTCGATCCGTTGTCCGGATGAAAGTGCGACGATAAAAGAACGTGAGCGAGTGGTGTACTTTTGGAATGAGCGGCGCTAATCGGGTCAGCAAATCGTTGGAGGAGTCGACGTTCGCGCTCGAGTACGAAGATGCGTCGGCCAACGAGCTTTTGTCTTTGAAGAAGGTGACCAGATCCACACCTCCGGAACCCTCTGTCTGCATTATTCCGATGTACAATTTCTATAAATTAGATCCTGCTTGATTTCAATTGATTCCCCTTTGAAAGGACAGTTGTTTCGGATCGTCCATAAAGTGCGCTGAACACAAACAGCTACCATTCAAAGCATCGAACAAAATCTTTGGACCGCAGCGCCGTATCGTGTCATCACCGTGTCGCCGCTACGGTCCAAACAATGTTCACATAAAAAGGTGGAAACGTGCACGCGTTCGGAAGAAGATTACCTTACCTCCACCGAAAGATCTCCTTGCGCTCTCAACGTAGCTTCTGCCGTGCCCGCAAACGATATCTGCGAGAGGCACGCGTCGGACGAGTGTCGCAATAATTTCATCGCACCGCCCACGACGCTGGCAGACCCGAGGAGGGTACGAGCTCCATGGACGACGCTACCATCCAAACTGAGGCTCTCCGCGCTACCGTTTGCGAGCCAGCCGTTACCCAACGCTAAAAGACTTAAATTCTCTATATGTACCGCCATAAACTGAAACATTCGGTAACAAGATCAAGAGACACGAACAACCAACGATCCTCATAGGACCGATCGCCTCTGTGTATTGTTCATAGTACCTGTACAAAAGTTATGATTATCGGAGGTATCTTTTTATTTCGAAAATCTAAGAGATGCGCCGGTTTCTTCGGCAAGCATGGTGTCTTTGTCGGTACGTCCTTGTTTATTCGTACGTCTTTCATTATCACAGCCAAGAGTTTCGCTACATCGCTACTAAACAGACTGCTACGTATACTGATTTCCTCCACTTCCTAAAATTATATGAAAAAAGTTAGTCCAATACCCTTGTTCGTCCAAGGCGTAATATTCCACGAACACTTAATCACTTACCAACGTGAATCCATTTTTCGAAACGTTTACGTCCCGAAGTATAAAATAAGGTAACGAAATGTGACCAACCCGTAAATAAATTTTGTATCGTCTTTTCACCAGCCATGCCAGAAGCCTAGGTATTATCCTGCGACAGACGGAATCGTTGAATTCTTTCTGATGTATCGTACAATTCTAAATAGACTATATAAATAGAGGCTAAATCATCGTTAACCTTACCAGGTGAAACTGCAATACAGAACGAAACAAACTGTGACGAAGACAATTAAACCAGTCATTTCGACGACTCACATAACGTCGCGAAGATGCAAAATTACTCGTTCTAGATCATCAGAAATGTTCAATTTTCGTTTTATAACTTCGGACTGAGCTGGATAGATTCATTGACAACTGTAGTGGCAGCGGCAGCGACAGGCGACGGCAAACGCCATCGCTATCGAGAATCGAAACTGCGAGTAGCAGTATCGATAATGCACTATCGATTCTTGCATTTGACTCGCCACTGTTGCGCATCGACATATCGATATTACGAACTCGATAGCTGTCTCCCCACACATTCAAAACTTTACGCATACTGTACACGTACACGTGTGCATGTACTTATGTGTATATGTTTTGTTCCAGCTGATTTCAGTGATGGCAAATTGATGGAAGCTGTGCGAAGAGAAACATAGATTTTTTTTTATACAATACGTAGCGAGAAATTTCAACGCGTTCCGATATCAAAAGTATATTTTATAACAGTGTCGGTAATTTCAGGTTGAGATTGAGTAAATCCTCGGTTTAACCTCTACATCGGTATCCAGCGATTTAAGGTTAGTTCGACAGTCGCAAAGTAAGTACATATGTTACGGTTTAATTAATGAAATGTATAATGTTAATTGACATGCTACGCTCCCGAATAGTACGATAACGTTTACTATTTTGCAATCGCTTGGAGTTGCTAGAAAATATTCGAAAGTAAAGAAAAACTTTATGGAATTCTTCGTTCTAATAAAAACTTGGCATTATTCGGTTATTACGTAAATTAAAAGTAAAATTGATTTGCAATGTTTATTTGATCGATAAAAGTTTGACAACAATGCTGCTCAGCCATTTAAAGTAACGTCGACGAGTTGCGTGTGCAACAGAGACAGTTCAGTTGCAGTTGTCTCTGTTGTTATTATTATTAGACGTTGTTTCGATCAAATGTACACGTGAAACGTGGTATAAAAACAGTTGGATGTATATCGATTATCGAAAGCTGCGAAAAGACGAAAGGATTGCAAATGCAGAGGAACTCGGATTTTGATGGAATCGTTAGGGGAGGAAAATGCGATTTCAGTTTGAAAACGGCCGTGAATAGGACGTTCGTCGGAGATTAGACATTTTCGAGGTGATTCGCGTTCTCGCATGGCGATAACGTTGCCATGCGAGTATCGATTCGACGAGTTGGTCGTGGGTCGCGGGTCGCGAGTCGCGATCCGTCGAAAGGGTTCGTCCGGCCGAGTTTCCCCGAGAATTGGCGAGCGGACGTTCCGACATTACCACCACATAGTTTCGACGAATCGTCGCATATCGTTGTTTGGTCTGGGTTAGGAAGCATCGAGCCACCGTTCAAAGATCGGACATTCGAGAAATCGGACGAACGGGGGATCTGCGAAAGATATGAAATCGTAGAGGAGGGAGGCGAGGCGAGGCGAGACGAGGCGAGACGAGGAAAGTATGGGAGAAGAAATCGGCAAGGGGAGGCGAAGAGGAAGCGAAGGGAAAAGGTTGGTAGAAAGGGGCTGAAACTTTCGAGGCTTTGCCAAGGTTTTAGAAGTTTCGAAAGGCGTTCGGGTCCCCGGAGGTATCGCCGGGTAGCGAGTACCGATGCGAGCGCTGGCATCGGAACGAAGCGCTCGTTATGCGAAACGAAAGCACAAGAGGCATCGTATCGAGATGGTGTTCGGCCGAGAACGCGTTCGTCACGCCGGAACGCAGGAAATATAGACGCGTGCACGGGCTCCAGTTGCCTCTGCACCCGCAGCAGGTGATCGGCTGGATCGTGATCCTGGTGATCGCGATAAACACGTTCGCGGTGCTGACGCCGCAGCTCGAGCCGAGCCTGCGGCCCGTGTTCTCGAGCCTGATCGCGATCATCTTTTTCGCGCACTTTTGCTCCCACCTGACCGTGCTGCTGCTGGACCCGGCGGACCCGAGGGTCCGGGCTCAACCGGCGAACAAGGTTCTGCCGGAGTTCGACAGGACGAAGCACGCTCGCGTGATCGAGAACGGCCGGTGCCACCTCTGCAACATAACCACCGACAGCAAGAGGACCAAGCACTGCTCGATATGCAACAAATGCGTCGCGAGGTTCGACCACCATTGCAAGTGGCTCAACAACTGTATCGGCGCTAGAAACTACTCGGCGTTCCTCGTTTGCCTGATATCCGCGATCCTGGCCAGCTTGTCGGTCGCCGGGCTCTCCGCCACCGAGTTGACGCTGTCGTTTTTCTCGAGCCGGGAAACTCGCGCCAGCATGGAGAACGCGACTGCTGCGACCACGGCCATCCCTCGAGCCGGTTTCTCGATCGCTCCCGTCTCCGACACCGTCTCGATCCTCTTGATCTCCACGATCGGAATCCTCTCGGCGATCGCTGCCATTCTCCTGATCCACCTGTGCTTCTTCCACGGGTACATCGCGTGTCTTGGTCTGACCACCTACGAGTACGTGCGGAAGAAACGAGCGCGACACGCTGCCGCGGCCAACGCTGCCGCCACCGCAACCGCAACCGCAACAGCGGCAATCGCATCGAACGCTACAGTTGCAACCGCCACGGTCGCCAACAATTCCACCACGAACGTTGATGTAAACGCGGTCGAGATCAACCGATTCCCTTCGAATCGGCGCGATCGTGCCAAACTCGAAACGAACTCGCGACCTCGCATACTCGACGGACGAGCGGGTTCGGACGAGAACGAGAACGACTCGGATCGAACAACGATGGAAACGCGAATCCGTCCCCGGAACAATCAACGGAAGAACTTCCGGCTGTGTTTCTCTTACGAGATCGAATCGATCGCGAACGAAACTTCGATCGAGTTCTCGTCGAGGGGGGCGTCCGGGGCGAAGCGTAATCAATCGACCATCGTGTTCCGAGACTCGGTCGATCTCGTCGGCTCGTCGACGCCCTCGCCGGTCTCCTGTTGCTTCGCCGCCGCCAACTCGCTGGCCAGTCGTTGCCGGTCCACCGGCAAAGCCGACGGATCGAAGAAACGGCAGAACACCGGCGGCGCGAATTCCGTCGACCAGCCAACGAACAACTCCTGCGAGGCAGTCGAACGAATAGGAAAATTTCTGAGAACGTACCTGAGGAGGAGAGGTCGACGACGATCGACCAATTCGAACTCCGCTCGCTCCAGCAAAACCAAATCGGCTTCTGCTCCGTCGCGGATCGACGCGGAACGACGGTCGACCGTGCCCGACACCGATACCAACGTGGACGCCGATGCCGACGCCGACGCCGACGCCTACGCTGCCCGTGTCGCAGAGTCCGCGATCACCGCTTCCATCGACGCCAGCGGATTGCGACCGTCCGTCAAGTTCCCGCCGCGTTCGTCCGAACAGATCCTGACCTCGCAGTCGAGAAAATTATCGAACTCGTCGGCCTTGAAGAGATCCACGAGTCACAGTCATACCCGCACTCGGCGTACCTGCTCCTTCCGGAAGAAGCCGAGGCTGAAGATGAACTCGCGCGTGGCACAGTCCATACAACTCTCTCCCATCCTGGAGTCGGATTTGTCGAAACCCGCGTCGCCTCGTTCGCCCCGTTCGCCTCTTCCTCTTCGGTCCCCTTGCTCCCCTTGTTCTATTCAGTCGCCGCGATTCGCGCGTTCCTCGTCTCCTCGGTTCGATCGGTTCGCCTCAACGTCGTCGGGAGTTTGATTACCGAGTCGCCGTCTTCCGTCGATCGCTTATCCTTTCGTTACGTTTGTCGCGCATCGATAATGAACGTCTCGACCGCGAGACCGTAGAGCGTTTCTCCTGTTTTACGTTTCGCCGCTCCGAGACCGACTCGGTTTTATTCCCTTGCGGACCCCAGGGATCGTAGACGCGTGTACGTTGACGCGTGTAATTGCCCTCGTAGATGACATCGGTTACAGCGAAACCGTTCCCGGACGAATCCACCGCCGAGAATGTGTGGGAGATCGTGCTGGGATCACCGCGGTACGTGGTAGCGCCGATGGTCGACGCCAGCGAATTGGCCTGGAGGCTGCTCAGTCGACGGCACGGTGCTCATCTCTGTTACACGCCGATGCTTCACTCTTCGGTGTTCCGTAGAGACCCCAAGTATCGGCGGGAAGCTTTGGCTAGCACCGGCGAAGATCGGCCTTTAATCGTCCAGGTAGTTTAAACTCGAACCTCGAACAGATCTTGTCGCAGCTCGTTTAAACGTACATATTTTTCTTTCAGTTTTGCGGCAACGAGCCGAACGTGTTGCTGGAGGCGGCGCTTTTAGCAGAGCCCTACTGCGACGCTATAGACGTGAACATAGGTTGTCCTCAGGCTATCGCGAAACGCGGTCGCTACGGTGCCTTTCTGCAAGACGATTGGGACTTGCTGCGACGAATCGGTCGGTAGAATCGGTCGGAAACTCGCCAGAATTCTTTTATCTGTATTCTTCTTTCTCTGTACAGTGAGTACCTTGAGCAAAGGACTCCGTGTGCCTGTGACTTGCAAGTTGCGAGTATTTCCGGAAATCGAGAAGACGGTGGAGTACGCTCGCATGCTCGAAGCTGCGGGAGCGCGATTGCTCACCGTGCACGGACGTACCAGAGAGCAGAAAGGACCGTTGACTGGTTTGGCCTCTTGGGATCATATCAAAGCAGTCAGGTATTACTTATCTCTATCCTGATTTCATCGATCGGTTACTCGACTGTATGCTGTTTTCTTTGGACACGTTAGAGAAGCCGTCGCTATTCCGGTATTCGCCAACGGCAATATACAATGCCTACAAGACGTCGAAAGGTGCATAGAAGAAACCGGTGTACAGGCGGTGATGTCGGCGGAAGGGAATCTTTATAATCCGTACATATTCGAGGCGCGTTATCCGGCCAGCTGGGAGGCGGCGCTCGAATATTTGGATCTGGTAGAACGATATCCCGCCCCGGCCTCTTACATCCGCGGTCACCTCTTCAAATTGTTCCATCACACGTACGTATAGTTTTCTTCGTATCGATCCGATTCGTTCAGACCTCGATCCCCACGATTATCCCGTGTTATCGTGCAAACGACGATAACGACCGTGTCCGGAATTCTTTTAACCGGAGAGTAGACTTTCTTTACCAGAGAATAAAGAGGAAAGGGAAAACTTGGCACGGAACTCTACCATGGAATCGTTCAGGAATGTGGTGTACGCTTTGAGGGATCGTTATTTGCCCTATCACGAAGGCCGTCTCGCGTGGCACGAACAGACCAACGGTACGGTATACTGTACATATGTATTGTAAATAGGTATATCGATGCGAGAAAATCCCGTTGTTCCTTTGTCGTTGTAGACTACAATTTGAAGCTGCCACCGTGGTTGTGTCAGCCGTACGTACGCAGTTCTCCGGAAGAAAAAGAGACGTCGTTGTCAACCCTTGAAACGGTTGGTCTCCTCGTTTTCTCTCTCTTTCTCTTTGTCTCGGTGATTATGTGTATAGTAAGCTACAACCGCTGTCCGTGATCTTACAGGACGATACCGCGAAGAGAAAATTTACGGACGAGGATGGCAACGAAATATCGCGGAAACGCTTGAAGAAACTTAGACGAATCGCACGGCGTCCCAACAGGCCAACAACAGTCGTCGCGAAAAGAGGGTCCAATTTGTGTCACGATTGTCCGAATCCGGTGGTTTGTAGAACATTTGTTTTCCATTGTTTGTACCCGGCTAAAGAAAACTAGCACTCGATTCCAACGACTTGTTGTTTCTCTTCCCCGTAGGGTTTCAAGTGCGTTTACATGTTGTGCAGGCAGTGTTGCAGAAACAAATGTTTCACGGAGAATTTGGATTGCGCCGGACATAGGAACATGACTAAAACGAGAAGACAGATGGCAATAGATTTTGCTGCGAAGAGAAAAACTATCGACGATGCGATATCGCTTTGCAAATAATAAAGAAATTTTGTGGAAATACGCGGCCGTTGTGTTTTTGCGTACAAATCGTACGCGCGAATAAAAGTCAGTTTAACGTTTCTATCCAAAACGTTGATTCTACGAAATGATCCTTTTCACGCAATGCGTCTCTATGACCGTGACTGAATGCGACGTCGCGTCGGCAAGGATTGAAAGAAATAACTATTTTTATTTACACGTTACACTATTTTACAAAATACTTTTGGTGGAAATCATCGATCACTGAGCATTACTGTTTCACACAGACCCGTGTTTATAAAGTCGGTGTCAACGATACGAATTTGACTATAGCGCAACGATCTTAAGCGGTCGAGGTCGTCGTTGCGATCAGCTCTGTCAACGACGCGGACAGGCCGCTCTGCTTTTCATCGATGATCAGAGCATCCTTTTGTGTTTTCTCGTTGAACCAGTGCTTTTTGTTTACCAGTAGAAGAATCATAAGCGTAGGCAAATGGATCAGCGAAAAGCGGAATAGTTTCCGCGAGCTTCCACTGTCCGAGTGCTTATAAAAATTTCGTGCTGAAAAGGGGGAAACGACAGATGTATACACAGAGATATACAGGTATAGTTCGAATCTGATTACGATGTACATGTAATAATACCGTGGGCGTACCTAAGTAGAGAAAGTACAAGTTGAGGGGTGTCGATTCCAAGGCGAACCACCAGTTGGTAACGTCGAACGCGGGTGCTAAGTAGCAAAGACCCGTTAGTATACCGGTGTAACGTAACGCTGTCTTACGGCACAGATTTGGGTCGGTAACGGCCATCATTCTGTAACCAGCCCGAGAATAATCTGGTCGCAAATTCCACGATAGAGCGTTGAAATGAGGAAACTGCCATGCATATAGCAAACCAGACATGATCCAGGCACCAGGTGAGGCTACATCACCGACGCAAGCTGCCCAACCCATTAACGGTGGTATCGCTCCAACTGAACAGACACGGTGCATCTTTGATTAAGTACAGTCAAACAACTTGAATGAGCATGTTTTGCGACTGCCATGAAAGGATATCGATCACCGTTGCACTTACCAATCGATCCCACCCAGGTATTCAATATACTAACTCGTTTCATGGGAGTATAAATTAAAGTGTACAGAACCAGATTGGCTGCTCCGAGTGCCGCGGTTAGACCATTCACTTCGCTGTATAATAGGGTTAGTCCACAGATACCAGATATCGTTGCAAACGTTATAGCATGGGCAGGCCTGAACAAAAATTTAGTTGAAACCTAGTTCGTTAACATCAAGTTCATCCCTGTATACTATACTTACGTCAAATATCCTCTAACCAATACTCTGTTTTTGGTTCTGGACATTTGCGCGTCGAAAGGAACTTCAAAAAATTGATTGATGGCATTCGCTGTAGCTGAACATAATCCAGTTCCGATAGAACATGCTGCAAATGTGTAGGCATCAAAGGATCCAGGGGCTAAAACGTATCCAGCCATGGTGGTCACGACAACAAGTGCTGCAATTGGCAGTTGTTGCTGTTAGACTTCTCGCATAGTCGGATCAAGGGTAGAATGAAACCGAAAGTTTTAAACCGGTAAAATTTGCGTACACGTTAACCTTATTTTAGACAGCATAAGACAATGCTTTTGTAGTTTGTTGGACTCTAGCTCCATGTACCTCCATTCTGGCTCCTTTTTGCGACACTCATCTTTCTGAACGACATTCGATTCGTTCTCGACGACAAAAGGCTTTTCTACATCGTGGACCGATGCTACTGGCGGAGGAAATATTTGGGGTTGCAAACTTTTTGAAGCGGTTACATTGCGTTGTCTCGGAAACGATGGCGATGTCTTTGCAACTGACGCAGCCTGCTTCGAGTACTAAAAATAAATTGCAATCTATTTATCCCAAAAACTTTTGAGTTGCTAAAACATTGTACAGAAAATGTGCGTACCGTTGCAACAGGAAGTCTCAACAACTGAGAGAAACATGATATGTTCCGAGCCGTTCTGATGGAGCAGAAAACAAATACCATGATAAAAATGTGTGGTACGATAGCTAATTATTTATGTTCTCCATCCTAAAAGTAAAGTTAAGTTAAAAGTGACACAAAAGTGATCACATACAAATACAAACATGTCGAATTATCTGTGAAAATATCAACTAACCAAACAAAGTCAACTTTAACTAATGATAGCGTGTCCGAAACAAACTAACCGACTTACATTTTGCTAAATTTTCGGGTTTTATACCTTGCTCGGCGTTGCGTAATAAAAACTGAAGGAACCGCACATTGCGTGGCGATACATTGAAAAATATCACTAGATTATCGTAATTTCCCGTGCGTACCCTTGCTTCCGCATTTAGCCGCCGCTGCTTTCTGCTGCTTTCAAAAGACAGTAATGAAGAAGGACGGCATGCATGCAGGTGACAACGCTGATGACGACTAGCGACACCAAACGTTTTCGTAAACGCATCTACGTATATACATATATTGTAGGCTGAGAGGAAATGAGAGTACTCACGCCCGGGATTTAGTGTCTCCGGTATAGTGCTGCCTCCTAGTCTAATTTTTAGTCTGGACCAAAACCTGCATTATCTTGCCTGCATCATTACCAGCGGATTCCAAATAATGCCAGAGTGGATGCTACTTCTATGTTAAAAGAGGCTCTTTTATGCAGGCTCTGATCCAGCCTAAAAGATGATGAAGGTTCTAATACAGGCTAAAAAGATGATGCAGGTTCTGATGCAGGCTAAAAAGTTGATGCAGGTTCTGTTCCAGGCTAAAAAGATGACGCAGGAAAAGTGAGGACACTAATGAGTTTACTGTGAAGATAGCTTCAGAACTGTATTTATGAATTTCACTAACTCACCGTTCCGTTCGGATAGAGTGCGCTTAAAACAATGCAGTCCGAAAAATCCATTAAGTAACACGTCTACGCAAACCCTGTATCCGTGACATAGATTTATATATTGTATACATATGCAATTGGACCGGACTATATTCTCCCGAGTCGCATAAAATTTCTAGTGTGTATGTACTTCGAGGAGAACTCGAAGCAAAGAATGTAAACTTCGAACGTTTAAATTTGAAATCTGAATGTTCGTTTGTTGTGGTTGGTTAATAAAAAGCATCATCGTCTATGTACGAATATATGGGATGTAAATAGAACCCGTAAGAGGTGAAAACGGAGCTACCTTAGCGATTGCAATAATTTCACGGAGCGTAACAAGGCGCGAAACGAAGTGACCAGGATCGAAATGTACGTTTTGTTGTGTCCCACGGCTCCCTTTTAGTTTAAACGCCTATTGTGCGGTGTGCTGTGGTAACGCTTGTTTGCTCTGTGTCTGTGGTGAGTAGGTAAATCACTTTCGGTTAATGCGTATACATACGTGTCTGTTTGATCGAGTCGAGCAGAAAGAGAAGAATTAAAAAAGTGGTAGACCTGTTTTCAGATTTCTAATAGACGGTTAGTCACGATAGGACGCGACCGAGTATCTATATACGTACGTTCAAATCAATTTGATCCGTTGTCATCGGCGACAAGATGTCCGAGAAAGTCGAGGAAATTGTCGACGAAGAGAACTCCGTCACAATGCTGGACGTACTTCGCGAGGAGAATCAATTGGAGGAAGATGCTTGCGCGGTTCTGGGCGCATCCGATGACAAAAACTGCACGTATAGCAAGGTTTTGTTTCCACTTTGTTAATGCTATTCACGCGTCGCGGTCGGATGCTCATCAAGCATCAGCTGCTCAACCAAATTCTATTTATTTCAGGGGTACACTCGACAAGCCCTTTACGCGTGCAAAACTTGTTGTCCACAACCGATTCGTGCCGCCGTGTGTCTCGCTTGCAGTTTCCACTGTCACGAGGGGCACGAACTGGTCGAACTCTACACGAAAAGGCATTTCAGGTGCGACTGTGGCAACTCCAAGTTCGAAGGGAAAAAATGTAATCTGGACGTGGTATGCTTCATATTATACCCTACTTCGCGCGGCGTTCCTTCGACCTTATTTTGTGTAATCGTTCCCTAATCCAGTCAAAAGATTCCGTAAACTCGGAGAACGAATACAACCACAATTTCGACGGTCTGTACTGTGTCTGCAAAAGGCCCTATCCAGACCCAGAAGACACGGTGAACGATGAAATGCTACAGTGCGTTATTTGCGAAGACTGGTATCATTCGATGGTAAAGCGTACATTTATTCTTTGAAAGTTCATCCCTTCGATTTGTCAACGAAATCGTAAATCGTTTCCAACAGCATCTGGGGAGCAAGAAAGGGATGCCGATGGACGGAGCTTACGACGAGATGATCTGCACGGATTGCATGAGAGCGAATAGTTTTCTCTGGAATTACGCGAGTAAATACGCGGGTAATCGTCGACAGACATTCGTGTTGTCATACGTACTATCGTCGTCGTCGTAACGTTCCCTGTTTCGATCGCAGTATTCACAGAGAAAGACGCTTCGTCCGAAACGAAGGCAACCGAGCCCGTGGACGTCGTCAACGACCCTAAGGGTTGCACTATGCCGCAAAGCAAAACCTGTTCGAAGGGAAGCTGCTTTTGGTCGGAAGGCTGGAGGAGTGCTCTGTGTACGTGCGATGTCTGTAAAACGGTAGGATTTTCATACTCGTACATTTTGCACGTGATCCTATCCTATCTAAATCTATACTCTATACGTTTCCGATGCGTCATTCGCGATTGCAGCTCTACCGAGAGAAAAATGTAATGTTCCTTCTCGATCCAACGGACAGCGTTCACGCCTACGAGGAAGCAGGTAAAATCTACAGTCGAGAATCTCAGTACGAGAAAGGTATGAAGGCTTTGGCTTCCTTGGGTCGAGTCGAACAGCTGACGGCCATCGAAGGTACGTATCATATGCGATGGCTTGAACACGTTACACGCGAACAAACGTTCGTCGGTTCTTCATTTTTCTCTTCTCTTTACATACATATATTTCACAGAGTACAACAACATGAAGGAACGACTGAAACAATACCTGCAGAAATTCGCCGAGAACAAGAAGGTGGTCCGCGAGGAAGACATCAAAGAGTTCTTCTCAGAAATGGAATCGAAGAAGCGACCAAAAGTTGTCGTACCAACATATTGCCGTTGAAACGGTACACGCACCAATTTTCCGCTTTTTAACGATTCGAAACAATCAAAATTCCATTCCCGTTGTTGGATACGACGCCGGAAGCGTGTCTTTTGTATTTCTTGTTGAACCAACGATCCTCGTTTTTATCCGATAATTTCTTATGTCTCTTATTTAATAATTCTGTATCTGTATGTATTATCTATGTATATCTATATCTATATAGCGCTTACTATTTCTGTAGTTTTCAAAAGATTATACAAGATTTGTGATAATAAAACAGTGAGAAAGGATAGTAAGTCTTGAAAGATGTATTTTTTGCTAAACCTAGAACGTATTTTGTTCGGTGACATCAAAGATTAGCGTAAGTGGCGTAACATGTACTCGCGATCGATGCGCGATGTACGTATACATACGTTTGGCGGGGTTGGATTCGAACAATTTGGAAAGTCGGAAGCAGTTCTAATAACATATATGCAACGAAATACGTTCCTATGACTTGATACGACATGACTGAATTGAACGACAGATCGACAGATCGTCACCGTCGATTTGCAAAGGTATCACCAGGATCGGCTCGCTACAACTCGGTTTGTACGTGTAGATCGACCAGGTCCTTTCAATGCAATCGAAAATACCTGCCGAGCGAAATTCGAATATGTAAAATAGTTTAAAGATACGCGGTTGAGAGCTCAAAATTAAATAAATTTTTCGAGAAACAAGATAAGCGGACGGACATACCGGTGGCGATCGTTTTGACGGGGTCACTCTTTCGAATGTCCTGATAAACTCTGTACTTGTCGTCGGTTTGATCGCTTAGAATATCCATAACGTTCTGGTTAGATTTAGCCGGGGGATGCTTAAGGATCGCTTCCATCCTCTTATCGCTGCTGTCTATGATGAGGCCGCTGACTTCCGGTATCTTCATCCGAAGATACCTGAAAATTTCGCAAGCGCGATAAGTGAGAGGGGTGTCCTCGGGAGAGAATTCAGATCGAGATCGAGATCGAGATCGAGCTCACTTGTTGCAGTGATAAGTGACTTCTCCGGGGCCGACGGTCTGGATATTCAGCTGCGATTGCGCGGCGTCCGGTTCGCAGGGAGCGACCTCGAAATTGTGGAACAACCTGTCACCCTCTTGCGCCAGGAAAGTCATGTTCACCGCGAACCCTTCGGCCGCGCCGAACCCTTCATTCCTCAATATCTCTTCAGCTTGAACGTAGTTCTCCGCAGACAGGAGCGCTCGAGTTAAAAAGTATCTGGCTGCGGACAGCGAGAGCGATATTCAACACCGATAAATCAATTTACATTAGTACATACATATGTACATTCATATAGCCTAGGTAGAATTAGAAACGGGTACTCACGCGTTTTACCGGAGCGCAAGCTCGCGGCGCTCAAAGTGTTGATGGTATAGATGAGCCCGTGGCAATTGTAGCCCATCGTGTATCCTGGCAAAAATCCCGCGTAACTCAAGGACGTGAATTTCTCCTCCTTGCAGCCTGGCTCGACCACGTGCGCGGAAACCAGATACCAATGGTTCAAAGTCTCGCTCAACGCGTCCTCGTTGTGCCCTAAGATTTCCTGTTCCGGGACAATTCGGTTCAAGATGCCGTGCGTTTTCATTTTAATCCTGTCCGATTTTACCGCGTTTCCGCGACGAACCGTGACTAGGTGCAATCGTTTGGATATAAAGGACTGTGTCAAGAAGGTTCGCTTACCTGTCCCGGCTGATTACATATAACAGTGGAACAACCGACCGGTAGATCGTTCGCTCGGCCATGGTTGTCCGCAACGTTCGGCACGATGTCGTCGAGGTGCATCAGGAACAGCTGTGAAGAACCGGTAGGCGGTTCGGAAATCGAATCGAATGAATTGCTAATTATAAGAGACCGCGAGAGATTGAGCTAACGTAAAATCGGGCTCGCTCGGATTGGTAAGAAATGGGAGAGGAATCGAGACGGAACTCGACTCACCTTGTGAAACGGAACGTTCGCTCCATCGGCGGTTCCTTGGATTTCCCTGAGGTAGCCGGGAAACTGCTGCTCCACGCAGCACAGCGTCTCCTCGTACACCTTTTTGCCGGCATCGGTCTCGTACAGCGGCAGATAAGTCTCGTTCAGAGGTTTGTAAACGTTCAAGAAACTCTGGATCAGCCCGGAGAACGTGCGCCCCTGAGGGAAAATATAGTATTCTTACGTATGAAGAGCTCGGGGCAAGAAACGGTCATATGAGACGTTTATGACTCGTTGTTGCCGAATGATTAACTCTAAACGTACCGAGCTATAAATGTACATGTTTCCTTATAAAAATTACAAGATTTAACCCTTTGCACTCGACGCTACTTTCAATCTGAAACTAAATTTTTCTTCCGTCTTACAATATTTTCATTTTATTCATACGAAACTGATCCGATTTCTACATATAATATTTAAATGTTTAGTAATTTATTAAATACAAATTTTGTAATATTTTTCGTAATTTCTTTGAAATAATGCCACAACAATTAAATTGGTGCTTCAGAGTCACCACTCGAGTGCAAAGGGTTAATTTATTTAGACTTTGCGCGGTTCTTATTTCAATGCGTGCTCTACTAAAGATATTTATTGAATGATGAAAGCATCTTTATAATTTCCAAAATTGTCAAATAAAAAATCTGGAACCGGTCGTTTGACCGGTGGTGGTACGTTCAGTGTTAAAAAGTGAGCAGTCCAGACGAATTCGAGTTCGTTGCCCTGATCTCTTCATGTACGTACACGCGGTACTTATACCGATCACAGGCGTCTACGCTATTCGATTCGATTCGATCCGAACACGTTTGATCGAGCTAGTCGCATACAGGAGAAACTATATGCTATAAAATATTTTATCGAACAACGTACGACGTCTTTGTGAATATTATGTAATGGAAAATACTCGTTACGTAACGTACTTATTCATTGTCTTGGAAATGAGGTATGAGCACGATTTGCGAGCGAGCGAGCGAGCCAGCGAGCATGTCTTTCCGATATTTCCGGGGATTTTCAAACTAAACATATAATAAGCTATCGATAGATCCGGCAACCGATACATCCGGCAACCGATGACCGAGGAGACGTACGAGGAAATTTAGATAGCATCTATACCGCTAATCCGATCATTCGCAGACTGTCACCGGATCGGAGATTCCCGGATTCCTCGACAAAATAGATATATCCGTCGATCCGTTGAAAAAAATGAATATTTCAACTGTCCGAGACAGAATAAGTATGTGCAATCGTTTGAATTTGCTCGAAGGCTCTGTCATTTCCGTTCGTACCTTTAAAGACAGTCGTTGTAATTACCTGCTGACCAATTTATGTAACCAGTAAGTTGATTCCCTAATGAGTTTTTCCTTGTTTCGTCGCTAATCGTCAGCTAATTTTCAACGGTGAAATGATCTAGCGCTTGAATAGGCATTTATGCATATATGCTCACCGATACCAACGAACGGCGAGCAATTGTGCTTATACCGGCACGCGTGACAAGCGCGAAACTAGTATGAAAACGGGTGTGATGTATAGTGAATAGTACAGCCGTATATGGCGAGCGCATATAATTCGATCAAACAGATTGAATTTTCTTACGATATCGAAACCGATGTCGTAATGAGTGCCTCTCGTGTAAATGACAGGAATCGCATGCCTCCTTCCGATATCGGTGGAGTCGCATGTATCCTCCGTGCAGTTTTCCACCGTGGTCATCTTGGCTGCGGACGTAACCTGTTCCGAACGATTACCAAATTATGATTAATTTAATTATCCTTCTTTTTTTCTTTCGCGGAAAAAAAGAGAGTCACGATCGATGTTAAAAGTTACGGAAAACGCGCGTCATCTGGTCCCATGCGACGCGACGCTAGCGTGTTATTTTTTACCCCTTTTCACCCGATCAATAAACATTCCTTTTCCAGACGCGGCTCCACGCTGTTCTGCGTTGCTCAAGATCGCGATCCTCCGCTTCTCCGCTAACGTTAAACAAATAAAAACAAAAAAAAAATCGCACGACTCGTCCTCGTTTGATTATCAGACGTGAACGAGAACGGGTGGGGTGCGTTGCAGCGGAGTATCTAGGCGATTTCGTCGCACGAATTCCGCTGTTGGTTTTGATAAAGTCGTAAAATGATCGTAAAAGGATCATGTGCACTATTATTAGACCGCGGACTTATTCGAGTTCGCGGCAAAAATCAGTACGCGAAATGTCATGCGGTAAAAACTCCCCGGCTTATTAATATTAATCGACGAGATAACTAAACCGAAGGTCTGATCGATTTCTGTTTCTTGCTATCGATGCGGAATAATTTTCACCTTTGCAACGAAGATCCGCGATCTAATTGTCGCAGGACAGGCAAGAAGGGAGAGAGATAGAAAGCGTCGCGATGTACACGTGAAATAGCTAATAAGAAGAGACGAGGAGAGGAAAAAGTAGCAGAGAAACGTGGAAAAGCACAGATTCGCGATTGGCAACGGTGAGCATACCTGCGCTTACACCTGCCTTTTGACTCTCGGGCGAGTTTGGTTTCGATCGCAGACGGAAGTTTGCGTGCCGGCCCCTATTTCGTTGTATGACGGCCGAAATACGTGGCACGAGGATTCGCGGCAACTCGAAGGCGATCGAAAACAACAGTTCTGGACGTCGTTGTGACGGCGATGAGTGTCGCGCGACTGGCAACTTACGATTGGCGTCTCCCTGTTACGAAGACCGTAAGTCCGTCTAATCTACCTTTTATCGACTTCCATCGATTAGCAGAGTTGTGCGGCATGGGCTGCCGAGTCACCTCCAGGGGAAAAAGAATTCCCCGGCGTTTCGGTTAAGGATGTATTGTGCTACCATTACCATCACCATCGCCATCACCATCGGCATCGGTATCGGCACCGGTACCAGCGCGCAGCCGTCCCAACGATTACATTTATTTAAAATACACATATACATACCAACAAGGCCTTTTCTTGCGCAAAATCTTTCATATTCCCGCATTCATAGATTAAATGTCTTCTTGAACTATTGACTGAAAAAATTTGATATCACGGTTACCAGCGCGCGCTAGCAAAACTCGAGCTTGAATACTGTTACTGTGCTTGTCGTCACAGTTTTAAAGTATCTATTCTATTTTAAAGTATACATTTTCGAGCATCTTTGGCAGAGAACTAAACAGGACCGAGCAAACGTTTCCGTTTTTGCTCGGATAGAACTTTTCCGGTACCGTTCGGGTACCGGTACCGGTGCCGGTGCAATCGGCGTGCAGACCCTTAACGTTCCTTCGATATTATTTTCTTTTAATTAGTAGCCACGGAGACTCCAGGGAAAACTTATTTTTCCGAGGGCATACGAAACACATCGCGCGGCTATTGCGACCGCGTACTCGCTCGCGGCGAACTGTATCGAGCAATTTTTTTTGCCGTTCGCGCTTTTAACGCGGAATTCGCTTCTGTCGTCGCGTCGCGTCGCGTCGGCCTGCCCAAGACCCGAGGCCGTTCGTATCGGGGATCGGTCACGGTATCGGCGACGAATTTGTCAGACAACCATACGCGAATCAATCGCTTTCATTGATTCGGGGAAGAGAACCCGATGAACGCGCGTGCAACGCACCTGTAATGCGATTTTAATCTAGTCTTAATGTCCAGAATCGCGAAACCCGTCCGACATCGCTCTCAGGCGTCGAGATCGGGAATATTTCTACGGTAAATATTGCACGCTATGGCGAAACTCGCGGTATGTGGCAAAATCGAAATTAACCTAGGCTCGTTATGTCGTCGACGCTCCGAGGTTCTAGCGTCGAAGGACGACCGATATTTAAAGTCTGCGCTCGTTTTCCGAATTGTTCTACGATTATTGGGATGGTGGATGCTTCTTCGGGGGTGCCTGTACCATGATCGAAAACTCCGTGGTCTTGTCGTTTACATTCGCATAAACTGAAAGCTATAAGGCAGTCGTTGCTTAATACTCCGCGCGATTCTAGCGTTAATGGAGGAGTTGAATCGTTCGTCGAGTCGTATGTTTGGTTCGTTGGTGTCTAAAGAACAGCTCGAATGACTGGTCATTAGCGTTGGAACAATCCTCTTTTTTCTCGGTTGGTTAAATTCTAAACACAAATGCGCAATTACGCTCTCGTAATCTAATTGCTGTTTTCGTTATGCTCCATTTAAGGAAACGCAGTTACGACCACTTACGCGGATCGTGTCGGTTCACCGACACTTGGCATCTACTAACCGGGGCTACCTGTTACCAGTCACCACTGTTCAACTGTCTCTCAGTTCATTTTCGCAAGTTGTTTACCTTATTTTCTGCTTTCTTCGATTCGTCCCCCGTTCGGTGTCTTTTTTCTTCGGATCTTGTTCTCGGGTGTCGGCGGCAATAAGATCAAGAAAATTGATCAGCGACAGCAAGGGAAAGGTAACTGTGAGAGGGTCGGATTAAAAGGCGGTCGATAGCATTGAAAAAAAAAATGTATCTGGTCGTATCATGATTATGCGTGCGAGTATGAAGAAACCTTGTGCACTTTCTATCGCACAACCAGCCATTATTCTGGCTTCCAAATGCGCCTCCTTCGTGGCTATAAATGGCCAAGAACAATATATGGTACCTTTTTTTTACGGCTTCCTTGGAACCTTCGCGGATTGCATCACGTGTACAGGTACGTATTGCATAGATGCGAACGCGGAAAAAAAAAATAGCCAACCTATTGTACTATTTACGAGCCTGCTAATCTATCGCCATATCTGACGAAGAAGAAGAAGAAGAATACGGATAACATTTGTTATTATCTTTTAACAATTTATTAGTATACACTGTAAGTTATACGCGCACGTATTTGTGTATTTGTCTGCGTGTCTGTGTGGGATCCGTGTCTGTGTGCGCGTTTCGCGCGAGGTCGCGTATTTTCCATAGATGTATATACATTTTTGGGGAGTCGGTACGCGAAACTCGAATGTCGAACGTACCTTGCCGACCGCGCACCGTGTAAATTGACGTACGATCATGTTTTATCTCTACTCGATTTTGAAACCAGCAACATCTCATTCGACGCCTCTTTTCTTCCTTGTTTCGGTCCTCGCTTTTCGTGCGCCGTTGTCCGTTACCGCGGGACTACTGGTAATTAATATGTGTACTCTCTCTCTAGTAATCGTAAACAGACGTCGCAGGCTGCGGCATGTTTCTCGTTTACAAAAGTTCTTTGTCGGTGCGTAAGAAATGAACGTTTAAGAAACAAATCGTTTCGTGGCGGAAGAATGAGTTTTTAATTGCCTAGATTTGTAGTTTTACAATGGATACGCTTACAACTTTAGCGGAACAGGGAACGGGAGGGGAGTGACAGTGGTAAACAGGAAGAGAGACAGGGTGTTCGATGTCAAGACACGGGACACAGGACACAGGACACAGGACACAGGACACAGGAGGTCGGGTCCGTCGTAAATGAGCGTTTTTCTTTTTTTGGTTCGGATCGTATCCCAGTCTCATTTTCAACGTTGTTCGAGTCTTGTACCGGTAACGTGCCATCGGGATGGCCAAAAAATATCACGACGTTGACGACGTTGACTCCACAGAGGGTCGCGGCGTACATTCAGCAATAACTCAGTCTTGTAGAAGAAAGTTAGTCTCCCGAATGTCGATGAGTAACAGCGGTCGATACAAAAATATCCTGTCGACATGCACCGAGCACTAACTCCTTCATCGTAGGAACGAAAAGACTGAATTGATTCCGAAAAGATCCAGTTAATTGGCGGAACGACTACGAGACTCAACAGGGCCGAGTCGCGCGTTTCGCCCTTTGAGCAGCTATTCGTTGGCTACGCCTCAACGGTGGCGATTCCGTGTCCCTTTCTTCCTCCGAGTCGGAATTACCTAGCGCGGTTTTGCCGGCGTATCGCCAGCTCACGATCGCACCGTCCCACTGAAACGATCAAAGATGGAACGCGTTACTTTATGAATTAGGATATGGATTAAATTATATTACACTGTTGGGTGAGTATCCGTCGATAGGTAAATCGTTGATAGATCAACTACTTACGGAAGTCGAAACGATCTCCTGATGGAAAGGATGCCAATTAACGTCGCGCACGCATCCTGTGTGTCCCACAAGAGTGCTAACTATTCTGCCGGTTAGCACGTCGTATACTGTAATCGAAACGCGTTCATGTATTTCCAAACCGTACTAAACTGATAGCGTACAAAGCGCTTTTCTTAAGAAACGAAATGAAACGTACTGATTACTCGTCCAGCAGCACAGCCCGTGTATATATACCTCTGACCGGTAATCGAGGAGGGAGAAAAGTGGCAACGTATCAGAGTCTGAAGAACCGAATGTCCACGATAGGTCATGATACTTGTGTCGCCTTCCAACATGTGCTTCGCTTTATGTACTACGACAGAAAAACCGACAATTATCAGTTTTGTCATTTGACACGAACCTTGCAGAGATCGTTGATCGTTACTCAATGGATACTTGCTTCGCTTTGGTACACGTTGCCATCGGTAATCCCAGGTTTGATTCGCGACGGCTTTCCGTGTGTTCAGTTCGCCCATAACATCCGAGAACGCGCGCACGTCCCACAGTTTGATTGTTTGATCTTTGCTGTTTGTGATGAGATATCGACCGTCGCCGCGCGGATCGACGTACGTGATCCCGTCCATGTGACCAGCCAGTACTCCCACAGGATGCGGATCCGATTCGTTCAACGTTCTCCTGTCCCAGACCTAAATAAGCCAAGAAATGGGGGGACAGGGAAAGATCGCGCGCGCGAAGAAAAGAAAGAAAGAAAGAAAATAAGAAAAGAAAATGGGCTATTAAACGATTCAAGTGTAGAGGACCAAGGAAAAGAAAGAGAGACAGACAGACAGAAAAGCAGAGCTTGGAAACAGTTACCGAAAATAACTGATATTCGTTTTCTATTATCACGAAGAAATATCCTTGAAATTTTCTCCCACCTGTTGCCGAATAGCCTGTTACGACGAATCATTCAAGCGATAATGTTGCAACAGTTTTCAAGCCCTGCAGGAAAGAAGTTGTAGGGACAAAGCAAAGAATTTTGATTGATTAAAAAACGTTGACGATACCTTACAGAGGCCATCGTCTCCGGCACTGTATAGAATTTGTGACGTATTGTCAGCAAAAACAACTGCATTCACATCGTTGTCGTGGCCCTCGATCTAGAAGGATGATGCAAATGATTACCGGTTAGCAGGATGCTAATGGAAAATGTCGAGTACACACCCTAAACGCGCGTTGATGGCATTCCCTGTCGTAGACGTATAAATAACCGTCGTTCGCTCCGCCTAGAATTTCTCGGCCGTCACTGGAAAATACTAAAGAGAACACGCAAAACCTTCGGTCCTCCGGACACAGAGACAACGACTCTTGTGCGCAGGAATCCCCATAAACAGGACACAAATATACTGAAACCAAACAACAGAGAAAAGTCCGATAATGTTCCAGGAGGACACCGCATCTTTAAAAAGGTTTGTATCTACTCACAACATTCCGACCAACTAGAATATACGATATAATTGCCATCTGGACTAAAAGCGGTATCCAAGATGCTCCATCCTACGTCCCTCGCTAAAATTGTTTTGAACTCCGTGAAGTCCCCGTCATGCGTTCGATAAAGACGTAAAACTTTATCTGCGATGAAGGAAACACGTTAGAAGAGGTAGAGAAACGAAAGGTGAAGAATAGGAGGTGAACGGCCCGGTCTTACCTTGACTGGCAGTTAAGAAGAACCTTCCGTCTTTGGAATAAGACCCGCAGAACACTTTAGCATTGTACTTGGCGACTTGATGCATTTTATTCGGCAAAAAACTACTGCTTATCCTGCACCTTTCGCCCATGCTGAAACCAGGACCCAGGGCTCTCCTTTGAATCATAGACGTGACGGAAATGTTGCGTTTGTCGACATCGCTGATGAATCCGCAAGCCTGCTTAGTAGCTAGACTTATCTCACTTTTCTAAAAGAAAATAACACGCAACGTGAAACCACGTCGGGGCGACGAGTCGCGTCATGTATTCAGAATTGAACGAACATCTAGTCTGGACGTGTTCGGATGTAAATGTAAATGGGACGTGAATCTTGGCGGTTGCGAGTTCGCAACGTATTCTTCGTCCGAGTCATCGTGATCCGAGGATATGATGTGGAGTTGTCCGCTGCAAAGATCGAACAAGAAACCGTTAAACGTTTGATCGTTGTAGCAGCTCGAGAAAAGGGACGTGGGCAGAGATGTAGCGGGGTGTTTTGAACGTGATTGCGAGCGAGGGATTCGTCGAGAAAACAACGAATTCGAAACGGACAGCGGTCGTCGAGAGACGCAGAGTCTCGTTCGAGATTTCGAATCGTCGCGCAACGCTTGAAACGCATAATGACGAGCATATATAAATTACGTAAATAGGTTAGAATTTCTCTCTCTCTATGTCTCTCTTTTTCGCACCGTGTATCTCTACCGTCTCCCTATCCATCCCTCTCTCGCTCTTTCTCACGGCGTTTCTCTGTCGCGCTTTCGCGTACGACGTACACACGCACACGCAGCCCACGAAAAGATCCACGACGATGTTAAATCTTTCGACGACGAGATAACGTTGAACCAACCTGCGTATCAGATACTGCAAGACAGCGGCCAGCCCACGATCATGTTCGATGTCCATAGTCCGTGAATTAATGCCTCCCATGCAGGGAACAAACGAATCTTATCTACCGTCTAAAAGCAAACAAGGAAAACGTCCAAGGGTTGATGGCGTTAGTGCAGTGACTATGACAGTTGAAACAGACGATGACAGGAACGAGAGAGCGCGTGAGAAGTTACCGACGTGGTGGGGAGAACGAACCGAACGAACCAACAGACACGTCTGACTATTGTCGTTTGCCGCTATTTCCCAGAGACACGTGAAACCTTCTCGCCGAGAAAATTCAAATCGATTGCAATTTTCTGCCACCTAGAGATACGGTGGTACCGCGTTCAGGATAAACGCTTTGAAACCTGGGTCAACGGAAACAGTGCTGTCCACTTGCGCGTATGTGTGTGTTTGCGCGCGCCTGTGTATACCAGTTGCGTGGCTCTGTGTCGGTCCTGAGAAGTAGAGAGGGGGTATGGCGCGCATACGATCCACGTAATCGCTCTTTTCGAATCTGGATATAACCGATTTACAAATTCGACTCGATCATTCGGTCGTCTTATCGAAGCGTCAAGGAAACATGGGAACGTACTTTGTTTTTCGATGATGCGGAGAAATACGTTTCATATTTTCTAGGCTTCGCGGATCCGATTGCCCCTTGTGCAGGCAACCAATGTATGCGGAATTATAGTATTCAACGTGGCTCTATTATTTGAGGCGTTTCGCATAGATTGTTGTATTTTCGAATCAGAAATTAATGCAACAGTTCCTAAACAATAGATGTGCTGTTCTTTGAGATTTTTTAAAGAACATCGGAAATTGTTGGAGGATACACCGCGAATGCGTACACGAACGCCCGGTTGCCTACATTAAGGCGACCGTATTTCCCATGCTCGACTGGTGGATGGTTATCGCAGGTATTCCAGGAGAAAAACCGGCAAACTATCCCGACGAGCCAATTACAAATTAATCTGTGGACACGACGGAACAAGACGTGATAATTTCAAAATGGTATATTATTTATTGTATTTAAGCGATAATCGTAGCAAAGCGTACATTGAAAATTGTTCAAGGAAATGTAATAAATGGGTGACCCAATTAAGTCGTTTCTTTGGCGCTTAACAAATAAACGATGCGCCTTCCCGATAATAATTACAGGTGGAAAGTATATTAAACAACCAATCGTTTTTTATTACACTTCGATGGAATAATTTAAGAAAATAGAGATTTCGTACTTCTCAAATATACGCGTTCCAAAATCGAGGGTAGAGGTAAGAAGTAGCTGGATCTATTTTCATTCCCTATTTCCTTGCACACCCTCTCCGACTCTCCCTCTTTCCTTTCCCTCTCCCTGGCTCTCACCCTCTCCCTATTTCCTTTCTTTACTGATCGTGTCCCATAGGTGCGATCCGTAACCCGAAAGCCACAACCCATGCCCGTAGCACCTGGTGCCTAGATTCCGGGCTAGAACGCTTTCTCGCCAGCTGGAGTCGGGAACTCGAGCCGGTGGTTTCTCGGAGGTTGGAGACACAGGGATTTTCAGGCATCGTCCTTGCTCCTGGCCAGAGCCAGGATCGTCGTGAGAACCGTCGCAGCCGGATCCGGAGCAGGAGTCGGAGTCGAAGCCGGAACAGGAGCTGGAAACCCGAGGTCGTGGTCAAAACCGCAGCCGGGACCGGAGGGAGAGCGCATGCGTCTCTTCACCACCTGGTTGCAAGTTTCTCGGTCTCGCATCGTATGACGACACCGTTAATTCGCGCGATATCGATAGCAGGATCCTCCGAGGACGAGGCGGAACCGTGACGGGAGGAGAGCAGGACGACGAGGGGCGAAACTTTCTCAGGGACTCGTCGATCGCGCGAGAACCGCGTTGATGTCGACGCAACGTCGACGTCGATCTCAACGGCGACGCAGCCGGCGACGTCGACACTGATACCATCGACGAAAGGTCTGCGAGTCATCGGAGGACGTCGACGCAAAAGCCGCCGCGGAAGGAGAGAACGTGGAAAGGGAAACTAGCTACGCCGAACCGAAGAAGAATAAGGACAAGTGGGAAAGAATATCTTCGGACCGTGAGGAGAAAGTGAAGAAAGTGTAAAAGAGAGGAGAGCGAAGGTGTCGACGGTGGGTAACTTTGAATCGATGTAATCGCGGTGATAACGCGCGTCCTGCGTGATCCTGCTCGGCTTTTCCTTTGGATTCCTGGCGGGTTCTCGAGTGCTGGAGCGGCGCGCGCGTGCTCCGAAACCTCGAGTGATCGCGCATCGCGCACATTACCCTTCTTTCGGTTTCTTGGTGCCGCTTCTAGTGCTTCAACGCGAGCTGTACGATCTTCGTTCACGTCGGCAACAGGTGAGCCATTCTCGTGTCCGAATCGTTCTCGTTCTTTTTTCCTGTTCGACTCGGTTTTCCTCTCGTCCCTCGTCTTCCGTCTCCCACTTTCCCCTCCGCCATCGACTTTACCTTTTTATGTTTCGGGTCGCCTGCTGGTTGGTTTTCTATCCTGATCGACGTATACTACTCGCGACATTCGCGTTCCGTCGGACGAGGACCGTCCAATGCCGTTCGTTATTCGGCGGTTCTCGCGTGGCAATGTCGCGGATCGTGGTCACGTAGATTCGACGAATCGTTTTTTCCACGGTGTCTTTACGTCGACCCCTCTGAAAGCGGACTAAAACGCGGATCGATCCCGTTTCCCCTGCGGCTGTAGGATGGATTAAATCGTAATCGACCCCGGCTCCCGGTTTCCTTTCGTCCTCCTCGAACTTTCTTCCCCCTCGGCACGATCGACCGCGTCTTCAGGAAACTGATTTCCTCTTCTCGGTTCCTATCCGTAACCGTGCGTCTGAGAAATTTCGCGTTTCGTCACTCGCCGCCTTGCCACCCGCCACCCGCCACCCGCCACCCATACCCACCGCAGATCGAATGTGCCGCGAACGTAATCCGACTTCTTAATTGGAGTTCAACCCCGCCGCGCTGCGATTAGATCCTCCTCGGAACAGGAAAACTTTTATCGTTCGCGTTCCTGTATTTTCGCCGACGGATAAATATCGATAATGGAGAAATCAAACTCGGTTTCAATTGAACGGAAATGAGCTCGCGTAATCCCTCGAACAACCTCGGAAACGAAATCGCTTTTTGAAAAGCGGATCGAACGACTCCGGTCGTTTCTCGGGAAACTGGAACGACTGGTGCATTAAATATGACGTCGCTAGGCATTTTTTGAGATCGCATTTCATCGGAATTGTGAAGCAAATCTACGAAACGTATTTTTTAAACTTTTAAAGCTGTTATTTACTAAGAGGTATTTACATTTTATAGCTATTAACATTTTCAGGACTATCTGTGTGGGGCTAGGAAAAATTGTTTTATACTTTGCAGTCCGTCTTAAAAACAAATAATATTTTTACACAATTATTTTCTGCTTCTTAGTCTTGTATGTGTGTTGTCATCCAGTTCTCAGATACGTTTCAAGTTTCACGTTTATAGTTTCAAATCAATTGCAAAAGTACCGAACAGACAAACAAACGAACAAGAAAGCGAGTTAATAAGAACGTGGTAAAAGGGGTTCCTTGCTACGTTTCCTTTAGAAAAAAAAACCATAAGTCGTTCGGTCCAATTCGAAAAAAGTGAATCCGGCTCGATTTCGCGAGGACGTAGGCCAAGGGATTGATCCCTGAAGCACGGTTGCGTTTGTAGAACAACAACAATGTTCATAGTAACGACGCAGATGACGGCGAAAGGACCTCGACGTGTCCTCGACGAGTTTCCTTTTCGATTCGAGTTGCGTGTCGAGAACAGGAAAATTGTTCGGGAAAACGAATTGTTCCGGTAACTATGCTACGGTATTTGTCGATGAGAGAGTTCTCTGGTGTGTGTGACAGGTGAACGCGAGGGTAGGACACCGGTGTGTAACCGATTCGATGAACGTAAAGGATTAACTTCGCGAGACACGTCATGTTCCCCAAGTTGAAAGCCAGTGGATCGACGTCGAGCGTTCTACTCTCGAATCCTTTGAACAATTTGTACGACGTGGGTGAGCAGTCGGCGACCGCGGGTCCTGAGAACGCTTGGCGTATATACGATGGATACTCGAAAGCGGATAGGAAGGTAAGAGAAGACCGATGATCGAGTCGCGATCGCGACCTTGACACCGTTAACGCGGCCGCGACCGTGACCTAGATTCCGAGTGTGATCGCGACCGTGACCGGTAATCGATGGATTCCAGGAAGTGTCGATATTTCTATTCGACAAGCGATCGGTCGAGAAGCTTTGCAAACCGAAGCGAAAGGAGATAGTCACGGAAATTCTGCTAAAGGGTGCACAGAAGATGGAGCGGATCGGCCATCCGAAGGTGCTTCAGGTAAGACTGCAACCAACGATTACCACGAAGGCACGATTGGCAAATTTTGAAATTAGTACCGGCAAATCGAGAACTCGCAAAAACCCGCGATCGACAATTTTCCCGTGATCCGTCGTTTGTTTTCCGGCAGGCGTACAAAGTCGAGGACTGCACGGACAGTCTGGCATTCGCTTCGGAGCCCGTTCTGGCTAGTCTCGCGAACGTTCTGGCCTACAAGGAGGCGAGCAATCTCGATCAAACGTCGAGCAACACCGCGAGACACGCCTCCTCGGCTACCGGGCATCGGACCACTTTCACCAAGAATTACGAATTGCTCGACATCGAGATCAAGTACGGGCTATTGCAGGTGAGCAGTGAGCATCTAGGGGCTCGAAGCGCGGTCCGAAGATTCGGCGAGACGTTCGCGCGTCTTTCCTCGACACGATACTTTCGACATTTCATCGTTTTCTCATTGTTTCTTTTCTTTCTTCTCTTGTACGCGCCAGATCGCCGAGGCCCTACTGTATCTCCACGGAAATCGCAAAATTCTTCATAGAAACGTTTGTCCAGCTAGCATTATAATTACCAAAAGGGGCACTTGGAAACTATCTGGTCTCGAATTTATCGGTAAGGTGCTGCTGCTGCTGCTGTTGTTGTTGTTGTTGTTCTTGTTGTCGGTGTTCCGTCGTCCGGTCGGTTTAACCAATCGTTTTGTGTGTTATTTTTTCCGATAGAGGATATTGCCAGCGATGATGTCCCGATTACTATACAACCATGGACGAACCGTGCGCCGAAAATAACGCAGCCGAATCTCGATTATACGGGTAAGCATGCTGCTGATCGGCTCGCGACCACTGTTCGATTGTGTCGATCCGTTTTGTTTAACTTGCTCGAATTTGAAACGTTACGCGTAGCCTTGTAGCCTGTAATCTGTGACGTGTGACGTGTGACGTGTAACGTGTAACGTAACGTAACGTGTGTAACGTGTAACGTGTGTAACGTTGCGGTCGTAGCTCCAGAAATACAGCGAAAGAAACAGGGAAGCTTCTACAGCGACATGTACAGCTTCGGCATGACTATATGCGCGATTTTCAATCAAGGTCGGCCACTGATTCAAGCGAATCACAGTTGCTCCGAATACCTGAAGCAAATAGAGAACGTGAGTGATCACGGGTTTACTTTCGTTGACTCTCGTCGACTCTCTTAAGATATATGTACATAATTCTTCCTACTCGTCGTTCTCTTCTTTCCAAGTCTTTTCTCTTTCGCTATTGAACGTGATCCGTCGTGATCGTGATCGGTTCCAAAAGGAGCATTTTTCGTATGTTGTTGCACCGCAGCTTGACAAACAAGTCGCCGTGATGTTGCCTTTAATACCACTACCTCTGCGAGAAGCCGTCAGTCATCTGCTGCACAACGAGCCCGAAGAAAGGCCAACCGTTCAAACTCTGTTGCAGATCAAATATTTTCAGTACGTAACCATACCTATCTTCCGTGTCTGCTACGGGTGTGCGAGAACCCGAAATATCGGGTCGGGTCGGGTCGGGCGCACGACATTTTTTCCCGAAAATTCCGAGATTCTCAATTCTCGTGTTGGGATTCCCGAAAAACTCGGGATTCTCGAAATAATCGAGATTTCCTAAAGGGAAATCGAAATTTTTGGGGAAACCCGATTCTTTCGGGAATCTCGAAATTTTCGGGAACCCGACCCGATCTCTTCCCGACTCGCGCCGACCATCGGGTTCTCGCACCCCCCTAGTGTCTGCATATGCAGATGTAAGGTGAATTCGCGCTGCAAGTCCCCTTGCAAAACGCGAGGCTTGCAGGGACTTACAGCGGAAATTCACTGCATACGTATACGGCCCACAGTAGTTCCAACGACTTTAAACAATTTCTATTCGCTAAATTTCGCCCGAAGTATCCAATCCTACAGCTCCACTAAACTCAAACGGTCAAATGGAAAATCTGTCGTTCGAATAACTATGGTTCCCGAAGATCGAGAACGAATTCCCATCGAGATTCGCCGTTTTTCCAGAGACCCTCCGGTGCACGCTCTTCAGTTCCTGGACGTGAGCAAGATGAAAAACGTGCTGCAGAAAGAGCACTTTTACACGGTTATCCTTAAAGAGATCTTGCCGTACATACCAAAGGTAATTTGGCAATTGGAACGGTGCCGATGGTAACCGACGATACCACGAATCTTAACGATACGCGTCAATTCGCAGAAACTATGGTACCAGCATATCTGGACGTACCTGGAAACCGAATTGGAGAGCCAAGAGGTTCAATCGGCCGTTCTACAGCCGGTACTTTACATCGTGCAGAACAGCACGCAAGAGGAATACGATTACATCATTTTTCCGGCGTTGAGGTAACCTTTTCTCTTTCCACAGAATTTTCTCTAATCGACCGTCGTTCGTTGCGTTGCGATGGGAAAATTCTGATCACTTTCGATCTATCTACGTAGCTGTTAAAAGTTAATCAACGATCGAATCGTTTGCGCAGTGCGTTGTTCGCGGGTCGCAAATCGATTCAGGGAACGGTCACGCTACTAGAAAATTTGCATTTGATACTAATGAAGACGCCGGGGAAGAGCAGGGAGCAAGAAGTGCTCCGTTTGCTTTACGACTCGTTCGAAAATTCGACGACGCAGGTCCAGGTACGTACACACGAGGTCCAACCACTTACTGCAAACTGAAAAAAAAAAAAAGAAAAACCGAAGAAGAAAACGTTTTCGTTCGCAGACCGCGGTCTTCGTAGCTGCCGCGAACGTGATGACCGATTACATCAAGGACGACGAGGCGATTCGAAACATCATTCTGCCGAAGTTGCTTCAAGCGTTCGAGCAGAACTCGGTCGATGCTCGAGTACTGTTGAACGTGATTCCCTGTATACTGAATCGGCTGGAGAAGCAGAAGATCGTCGACACGATCCTGCCGTTGCTGTTGAACGCCAAGCTCCAAGACCCGGAGATTATCGTTCGGGTTGTAAGTGAGTATACAATATGTTCTGCAATATGCGTAATACTCTAAGCAAATGGCAATAAATTACCGCTAACAAGTAGGGCTGTGCGAGAACCCGAAATATCAGGAGTCCGATGATCGGGGCTCTCGGGAAGAGGTCGGGTTCCCGAAAATTTCTATTTCCCTTTAGGGAATCCCGATAAATACGAGAATCTCGAAATTTTCGGGTACCCGTCCCGAGCCCGAAAAAATGTCGTGTTCCCGAAATAATTCAGGAACGAGCGTAAGAAAATAGAGTGGGGGCATGGGCGATTTCTGTGGCCATGTCTATCGAATTTCATAGATAATTTTCACCGAACTCGGTGAGAAATGTAACGGCGCAACTAAGTAGTCGTCCAACAGAGTGTATTCCGAGATTTCGACTAATTCGGCTGGTCGACAGAAATTTATAGGATGCTGTTGACCAATAAGATGTACGGGCTGACGGTGAGCTGGATGGCGACTCGAGCGATGCCCTCCTTGCTGCCTCAGACGATCAACCCGGCCTTGAGCCTCGAGCAGTTCGAGATACTGGTCACAGTTTTGCAGGAGATGCTCAGTCACATCGAAAGGTGATAGACCCGATTTGCTTCGGTTCACGATCGTTTAGGCTACCTTCTGACTCACTGCTCTCGCTCTCGACAGAAATCAAAGGAACCAGCTGTCGTTGAACAACCTGACCCTGTCGAGTTCGGAAAGACATTGGAGCTTGAGGCACCAGTACAGCACGGATAACATGCACGTCCCGGCGTTCAATATACCGAATCTCCGCGTGGAACAGCGCAAAACTTCATCCGCCGAGGACATGGCCAGAAAAGCCAGCACAGGTGAGCAAAGCTGCGCGTTTTCTCCTTGAACCGTTCGTTAACTCGATAACCATTAAATTGTGAAATCATTTGTTTCCGCGACGATAGGTTCGATATCGATGACAGCCTCGGCCGAGAACATGGCGAGGAAGAACTCGGTGTCAGGTAAGCGACACCCGAGATCGAAATCAGGGCTTCGTGAATTCTCGTTACGAGTCAGTTGCGCCGTTCTGCTGACTGACTCTTAGACGAAATCTAAGGTTGTCGCCGAGCGTCGCATTTCAAATACAAGAAACTTAAGAGTCACATCCGTCTACAAGTCATGAAAGCCTATGACTACTAAGCGATAGTGACGAGAAGACTGAGAAAATGTTTTTCTCTGATACAATCCACTGACTCGAAATTGTAAGGTTGGCACTGACTCCTAATGAGAATTCACTGTACTTAGTACCCCTACTGTTTTAAGTATTCGTGCACATTATTCTGTACATTTGTACAATAAGAACGTGTCGTTGCAGCCATGATGGACTGGTTCTCGCCCTCGAGGAACGACGGCAACTTCCTCAGCTTGGCGAAGACCACGTGTCGACGGCTGTCGGATAATACTCTGACGACACCGAAGATACGCGTTGTACAGTCCTGCGTGAGCTCGCCTGGTGGATCGCCCGGCGGAGGATTGCCGTTTCGCCGTCACTCGAGCACCGGTTCCCAAGATCGGCGTGGATCGCACATCAATTTGTCGCCTCCGACGGTAACTTGTCATCCCTCCTTTTTCTTCTTCGTTTCCATCGATTCTGTCGGAAAGAGATTGAATTTTTGGATCGATCGAGCGTGTAGAAAGAATTGTTTGGGATCGTTCTTTATAAAGTTGCTTGTCGACAGTGTGGCGAGTTGCCGGTAACCAGCAGCAGCGTGCCGTACTTGCACAGCTCGAGCATGAACAGTATACGCGGCTCTCGGCGTACGTCGGTCTCGTCAACGTCGTCCCAACAGGGCACTGGGTTTCTGCAGCAGGTTAGCTCCACCATGGTAAGACAACTTCCCATCTGCCTGAACCTCAATGGACCACCACCACCACCACCACCATCACAACCAACACTTTCTCCATTACTCCAGCTACCGGGACAGCTTTCCCACTGACCCTTCGTTACAATGTAAGGATACTCAGTAGCTTATCCGTCGTCGCAATTCGCAACGCATTTCACTTTCTCTACTTGGCATAGAGTGCTCGCGATAGAATCGGTCTCTAGCGACCGAACATTCCGTGCGAATATGCTGGTGGCGGTGGCGGCAAATATTGGTCGTCCAAAGTATCCGTGTTTTTTTTTGTCTCTCTCTCTCTTTCTCTCCTCCTACTCGCATCTCGATTCCAATGCGAGAGAGCATGCTCGGTTTCCCGGGAAAATCTCGATTCGCGAAACAGGCCAATATTTGTCTGTCGTTACTCAGTTGCGAGTCCCGTTTCGTCACCGCACAGCTCGGTCGAAACTCGAACCGTAACGCGCTAATGCAATTAGACGAGTACTGTCCGCCGAATTACGCCAAATAACCAGTTGCGCTTTCAAGCAATTTCTCCGTTGAAACGACGCATCCACGACATAGAAGAATAGTTTGCCCTCCACGTGCTCGCGAGCTTTGTATTTCTCCCCAAACTCTTTCTCTCTCTCTGCTTTGTAAATTGCGAATCTCTCTCTCTCACTCTTTTTGAATCTGTTTCCTAGTCCAGCACTCGTCTACCCGCTGTTCTCATTGAGTTGCCTACGTCCGCACTTCCGCTTCACGGCTAATTTTGCCACGTGCATGCATTCCTTGCACCGTTTCTCGCATCGACCGATCAGATCGTTCCAGCGACGAAGATTCTTAAGACGCATCGAGTATCGCGTTAAAACGCAGTCGTTGTTCTAGGCCGATGGCACGCGAACGTTGCGGCGCCTTTGCTTCGAACATTTCTGCTCTGTTCATCGATACGATAATTGATACGATGGGACTAGCTGGAAAATAACGGACCTCGGATGAACGCTCCTACGATTTGTTACCGTTTACAATTCGGAACGCGCGTTACGGCGTCCCATGTCCGTTTCAATTTCAGCATCGCTTCGATGAAAAATTGATGCACAAAGCGTTTCCCCAGTAATTGAAGAATCAGACAATCTACTTCTTCTTTTTGGAACAAAATCTGTAGCCGTAGAAAAGTTTCTTTCATTTTGTGTGGATGTTGGCTTTATCGTATACAGAACATCCAAAAGTTGCTGAAAATTGGGTGT
>CM052116.1:1761538-1858843 GCA_028454245.1 Halictus quadricinctus | reverse complement strand
AAGACGAAGACGTCGACGAGGCCGGAACCGGAAAGCGGAAGGAGCCGTCGGTATCTCGATCGGAAGAAAAGGGCGAGGAACGCGAATCTGTTCGGCAACGACTAGAATCGGAAACTAGAACGTCCAAGCATGGAAGGAGCGGAGAGCCCGAGGATGAGGATCAAGGTTCTCGCAGCAGATCGGATCCGGTGACGGAAACCGCGAACGAGACATCCTTCACCGCTGGAGACGCGCCTGAGACAAACGGAACCTCGGCGACGGAGAAGAAGTTCCTCTGCGACGCGTGCAGCAAGACGTTCGCCTCGAAATCGGGCCTGAGATTCCACTCGAAGACGCACATCGGCGCGAAACCGCATGCGTGTCGGCACTGCGGCAAGCGGTTCGCGATCCCTAGCTATGCGAAGAGGCACGAGAGAATCCACACAGCGGAGAAGCAATTCATTTGTCACGTTTGCAGCGCCTCGTTCGCCTCCTCGAACGGTCTCAGGTACCATCTGAGAGCGCACACCGGAGAGGCGAACTATCGTTGCGAGACCTGCGGCAAGTCTTTCTGCCGTTACAAGTACCTGAAGGAACACCGGTTTACTCACACGGGGGAGAAACCGTTCGTCTGCAAAAGCTGCGGCGTCGCTTACGCCAGCTCCGGCAGCCTGTTCGTTCACGAGAAAAAGTGCGGACGCAAAACCAGCGTTCACCAGCCTGACGAATCCCCCGATTAAGCCGGTCTCTTGGTCTTCCGGTCGGGGAAATGTATTTGGAGACGCAAGTAAAAACAATTTTCTCTCTTTATTTCGTCGCACAGTCTGGCTCGACGACGAGACGCGGCGCGACACCAGGCAACGCAATCAACAGTCTTTGGTATTGGGAGAAATGTCGAGTCGAGCCGTAAGTAGTCGCAGCCCCGATGAACTGTCTCGGAAATTGCAAAAGAAACTACAAAAGAGACTGACGACTTCAGCTAGGGGTCGATTCGAAACTCTCGAATGGACACCTAGGTTTACGACTCCACCCGACAGAGACGGTTCTCCGGAGGGGAGAACGAGTCGGACGCTATCGCGATCGCGGACAATCGGGATTTCTGCGCACGGACATCTCCGAGGCAGCGATCGACATCCACTGATCGGTGTCGGAGCGATACCAGGTTAGACCGAGCGAGTATTTGCCGTTGAGGTTCGCGTGTTGGCACCGGTTGAACCACCATCCCCCGTGATAGTTGGCGGCGCAGTGGGCCGCGCTGTCGTCCATGTCGCGATCCTTGGCGCTGAACGGCATCCCGTTCTGATAGGACAGCGCGTCGGTCGCGTTCCCGACGTAGCCGTCGACCAGCAACCTGTATCCGGTCTTTCCGGACGTGATCGCGAACGACTCGTACTCGGCGCGCCACCGTTCGCCGTAAATGTCCAGCATATCGATGCGAAGTCGCGTGCAATTGTCCCGAGTGAACTCGTGCAGAATCTGGTTACCGATCCAGTACTCGCTGACCGGCGAGCCGAACCCGACGGAGTAATCGTTCCAGCTGCGATCGAAATCTAGAGTGCCGTCGATGCGACGAGCGACCACCACCCAGCCGTTGCGACAGTATACCATGACGGGCTTACGACCTCGACCCGCTTCCACGAGCCTCAATCCGTCCCTGATGCTCGACGATCGATCCGCCGGCCGTCCCTCTTCGCAATTGTTCGGTAACTTCTCAACGATCAGGTGATATCGATCCTCCAGTTCCTCGAGCTCGAGCTCCAGTTTCGTCGGCGACGATTCGAACTCGAACTTGTTCTCGATCTCCGTCTCCGTTTCGGCGAGACAACTGCCGTTCAACCGATCGATCGCTTCCTGCTGACGGTCGCTCTTCTCCTGAAGCTTCGACGCGCTGACGCTCAGCGCCTGAACGGCACGCTGCAGGTTGCTCAGCTCCACTCGAGTCAGCGACAGCTCCGCCGCTTTCTGGGCAGCATTCACGCCCAGCCTGGCAAGCTCCCCTTTGATCGCGGAGTTGTTCGTCTCGACGCTCTCCTCGAGAACCCGCAGCGAGTTGACCAGTCGCGAGCCCACCGACTCGCCGATACGTCTAGTCGAGATCGCGTTCTCGTTCGCGCTCAAGATCCGACGAGACAATTCCAGCTGACTCTTCTCCACACTTTTCACCCGCTTGTTCAGATTCGACGTCAGCCACTCCTCCTTCGCGTACGCGACCCTCTTCGTGTCCAGCTGCGTGATCCGCCTCTGCGCCAGAACCGCCACTTTCCGCTCCAAGCTTCTCAACCGATCCTCGCTCCGCCGAGAATAACCGTGCCGTCTCGATAGCCGACGGTGTACCGCGACCGCTATCGCGTCTTCGGTCGCGGACGTCGAGACCGTCGACCCAGCGACGTGTTTTCCTCTGCTGGCGACCGCCGCCGCCGCCGCCGACTCGCAGCCCATCGATTTCACCTCGACCTGGACCGCGCTCAGCTGCAATCCAAACAGCAACGCGATCAAGCCAGAGTACAATGATTCAGCCTCGAAAATATGAACGTTAAAATAAAATAAAAATTACTTGTACAGTCGTGAAAATTCGAACGATAGAAATATATGCACCAGGACATGTACTTGCTGCATATGAGACGATCTGAATAAAACTGATCGGTCAAGGTAAGCGAATTCGGGCGGCTAATTATAAGTTTTTTGATTTTATTAAGGTGGATAACTTAACCCTTTGAGCCATCGATTCTGGACTCATAATGTCCCCTCAGAGGGGACATCCGAGTGCAAAGGGTTAAGTTAGAAAAGGATGGAGTAGTAAGCTGGAAAAGGTTGGGGAAATATAGACTTTAGGACTGTAGGAAATATAGTTTATCGGTCGGAATACTTATATAAACTATACATATATGTGTTAGGAGCATCGAAATCGGATCCGAGAGGCGTTCGATCACGAAAAGTGCGTGGCTGGTAGCGGATCGACGCGCGGCAACAGCAACGAAAATGAGAATGCGAACGCAAACGTGAAAGGGGATAGCATCGGACGAATGTACCGTCCGCGCGTCCGCACAAATTAATGCTGGCAGTCGAGCGAAACCCAAAGGGGACGGTTATCCAGAGTGGGCAGCTGCGGACCGGCAAAGGTAGGGATGCGTGAAGCGAAAACCTTCCGGCCCCGGCCGACTGGCAGCTGTTTCTGTTTTTCTAGCGAACAAGGATACCTATTACCTATTCCTACCACCGGCTTGGAAAACCTTATGGCCTTCGTATTCAGCCCCCAAGTTCTATAGCGTCGATTAACAAAGATTCCAAACGAAATAAGCAAGCCTTACACGTTCCCGTTTCACCGAAATCAAATTAATGAAATTAGTAATTTGCGAAGGTAGTAGCAATTCTAGGCGGAATTCTAGACGACAATTGTACTATTGTAAGTAAATAGGTTCGCTAGCCTCCCGAGTAATCAACAAACGAGACGATAGGATTCTTCTTCTGACGGTTAACGGCGCAGCTGAAACGGAGGAAGAAAGACAAAAAGAAGACTCGAAGAGTCGAGGCAGATGCGCGTTCGAACGGGCCCGAGCAGGTGAACAGAAGGATAAGGAGAATGCCGGAGAAAAAAGAAACCACGAGTAGAGGGAAAGTAGCGTACACCTTGGACAGGATTCAAAAGGGACGACGCGACGAGTCGATGGAGAGGGTCGAGAGGACTGGAGAGGTGAGGCGAGGCGAGGCAAAGAAGAAAGCGAGAGACCGACCAAGAGAGCGCGAGAGAGTGGGGGAGAGTACTGGCAGAGAAAAGATGTTACCTGACTGGCAATGTCGGCGCAGGTGCGAGATAGCAGGCTGAAACGTTCCCCGATCGCCGAGATATCGACGCGAATCGTTCCGAGCATAGCCTCGTGCTTGGCGATTCTTCCGCCAAGATTTCGAACTCCTCTGCCGACCGCGGCAATGTCCCCCTTCAACAACGCCAGCTCGCCTTTCATTCTGGACCTCTCGGCCAGCTCCTCGCTGATGTTCCTAGCCCTGAGGACGTCGGCGACCTCCCCCTGAAGTTCGGTCACCGCGCTCCCCAACCATTTGACTCGCAATCTCTCGTTTTTCGCCTCGTTTCCGCTGGCGTTACCACCGCGAAGCGCGTCCACCTCCTTTCTAAGGGGAAGAAAATGATCGCGCGTTAAACTAACATCCGTCCAAACAGCGTGTCTCCACCCGTGCGCGCACACTCGCGAACGAATGCGAGGGAAAACGAGACCAGACTCTGTTCGTTACCTGAGTTGTTTGACCTCGTTCTTCAGGACGAACAACTCCGTGTTCTTCTCCATGGTGCGCTTCAAGCTCTCCTCGAGAGCATTGTAATCCTGCTGCCTGTGGTCCAGCAGCGCGTTCACTTGTTCTTGCAACGATCTTATCGCGTCCGACACGTTTTCATCGTCGCCGCGGATCTCCCCGATCGCGATCGCAGTCACCACCACGATGAACGAGAGGAGAGGGGACTTAGCACGGAACAACCGCGTTTTCCCGGTCATATTTTCGCATAAGCGATAAAGCACAGTCTAGCCAGACCCGCGACCGCCTAGCCAGACTCGTGCGTTACAGCGTTAACTTCGAATTCGAATTTGAATTTTTATTTCTTGGCAGATACTCGGTTTCTTTCCGTTCGAAATGCACCGAACCGAATCGAATCGGGTAGACGTCGCGCACCCGCACCGATAAATCCACCGGGATCCACCGCCGAATTGTTTCGACGCCGAAAGCTCGACTGGCGCGAGCACATGCTGGCCCACCACTTTTATATCGTCCCCGTGGTTTCCGTATAATGGTCGGGGGTAAATGGGCCGGACCGAGTCGCGTTGGCCCGGCCCAACAACCTGGCCAGCAGGTGTGCTCTCTTCGACAAGCATTGTCCCGTGCCCACAAGCTGCGCCCCTGACACCGATACACCGATACCAATACCGTTGCTACCATTCACCCCACCATTCTTTACCTGTTGAGACTGTTGCGAGTCGGGACACCACTCGGCCGGCTCGCCTGCCCGCCTCGCAATCGAGAACCCCCTCCCTCTCTTAATTATTAGTATATTCGTTAGGCCGTTGAGCCTTCTCCTCCTCACCTGCCGACTCCCACATGGTTACCACATATTCGTTACGCTTGTGCCTCGATTGGTGTCGCGCTTTTGTCACGTTTCAACTTTGTGCGGGCAATTATATCCAAAACAATCCATCCTACTGATCCATTTAGAAAGTTGTGGAAATTCGAGGCGTGCAGGAGAGAACAGATTCGAAAAGCTCTTTTCGTAAGGTCAATAATTTATTGAAAACAGCTTGTTCCCTGACAAGATCTAAAATTCTAGAATTCTAGGGAAGTACTCGTACCGTTTTGTTTTTGTTTTTTTTTTTGGAACATTGCACGACGATGTACGGTGACGTACAATAAATTGTCGATGTTTCGATAACGACGTATGAAATTGGAAGTACCCGATACAGTTTGTCGATCGAACTTTCGACCGTCGCCGCTTTCGGCAGAGAGAAACCTTAAAGATTACTGTAGCGCAAGGTCAATCGATTTTTTTCCTAAGTCGCTTCATCCACTGTCATTGACCTTGCTCCTAAAAAGTAAGGAGAAACAAGAAACGAAAAAACGATGAACGCGAAACGAGACGCGACGTTACACGCCGTCGGCTACGTCGCGATACTTCCTTCGCGAAGTAGACGGTCGACGCAACACGATTCTTACCCTTATCGAGTAAAACTTTCTGTACAGAAATAATAAAAATAAAATTTCCTGACGAATCCAACGTCTTCTACGTAGATAGGTGATTTCTTCTAATCCCGCGGTAGGTATTGTGCTAATTAAATGGCACTCTCTTTAATCGGTTCAACGAATTGCACGAATCGAATCTAGAGTATATCTAGTAACGGTAAGACTTTTCTTGGTCGCGAAACCGACTCGCGTGGAAGAGACTTATGTCTGCGCCGACCCGTAGGTGCCCGTCGGTGGACGATACAGCTTGGGCAGCGTCAAAATCTGCAGACTGTTGAACGCGTACTTTCGGATCCCAATGTTCTTCCACGTGTTCTCACGGCGACAGCCTTCGCTGAAAACAAGAACGCAGCGTTCGCAAACTGTTCTCGCAACGGAACCGAAAACTTTTCGAAAAAGCAACGAACCTGCGAATGCAGTCGAGAGCCCTGGTGAACTCGTGTTCGGCCAAATGGTACTCGCTGGTCAATATGTTGACTTGCTCGAGAGTGACCGACATGCCGGTGCGATCCTTCGCGCTCTTGCAGCTGGTGAATCGGAGTCCGCGCATTCTCCGGCAAATCTGGGAAGACAGTTGCAGAATCTCTACGTTTTTATTGACTTTCGCGTGGACGCTCGTCTTCAGATTTGTCATCAGCTCCGCCAGCGTTTGACCGAGCGGTGATCTCGTACCGACTGAAGGAAACAAATAAACCCAGCGGAATAAAGAACGCCGATCCAAGGATCAAGGACAGATTTTCAACGTGGAACAGGAAGAAAAATCTTACGCCGAGTCGATGCCGCCTCTGTGGGCAGGTTGAGCTTTTTGAATCGCAAGTAGTATTCGTTTAACCTTTCGTAGTTGTCCACGTTGCTCTTCTCCTGTGGTTTGGTGGTCCCGAGGCTTTCCGCCAGGGAGGCCATCTCGTTGATTCCGACGTTGAAGAAGACCGAAGTGACGTTGAACGAGATCGTTTGTCTGGTGGAAGGGACCAACGGTAGCAGCGAATAAATCGCGTCTGGGACTGGAAGCATCACCGTTAATGCGGAGCGAGATCCAACCACCCTCGGCAAAGGTAGTTGAACCAGCGGAACGTTTCCGTTTTCTTCGGGGGGTCTAAAACCAAAGAAGAAACACATACTCGAAACCGATGTCTAAAATAACACGTTCGCTATACGTTTCTATTGGTTAACCCTTCGGTTTCTTTCTGTATGATGGACATTGTATGTTGTTAACTGTGATCTGTCGGTGATTAAAACTCCAGAAAGTAAACGATAAATTCTAACTAATTTTGAAATATCCGCCAGAGTCAGTATGGTGCACCGATGTCGTCCCCGAAGGGTTAATCCCATCTGGACTGTAAAAACAGACGCAGGTGCACCTATAGGTGTACACCGCAGTTATGTACCTCGATTGGATACCGCATCTGGTCAACGTGAAAGTGACCGTGTGCATGTCTTCGACAGCGACCGCCATGTCTCCCCACATGTCTATCTCGTCCCCGTAATAACTGAGAAGACCTTCGAACGAGACCAATGGGCCGAGAGTAGTCAAAATCAAGAGAAACATCGGATCGGGTCTCTGACACCAAAGCTTCGCCATAATGCCCGACACCAAGCTGGTCAACTGAAACCGTACGCATGATCGTTATACGATGCATTTTCGGTTCGGTGTACCCTCTATTCTACGAATGCAACCTACGAATGAAACCTACAGCTTGACTGAAGCAGACGTCGCGCCTGTATCGAACGTTGCAGGCACGCTGAGCCATCTTCGCGTCCTCTTGCACTCGAAACACAGAGTGCGTTAATCTAGCGGTCTTCAACAGTCCGTCCATAGCTTGTCGCAACTTCTTCATGCTTGGTCTGAGCTCGCTGGTCCAGTCGACGATCGAAGCAAAGTCCAGACCCTCGATAAACTTGTTCCTCTGTCCCGAGTTGCTTTTGATCACTCTGGTCATCGAATCGACCGCTTGGCACACTGTCGATTCGAAACGTAGAGAAAATTAGATTCAATGAGCGTCGAGACAAGGAGAAAGACCTTACCTTCTTTCGCTTTCGAAAAAGCCGGTGTGGTTTTGTCGAATCCAGGACTGGAATGTTGACGAGCAACCGCGTGATTCTCCACGCACTCGAGTAGCTTGCTCGACTCGTCGTTCTTCATGTCGTTCTTCGGTTGAATCGTAACAACTTCTATGTTCGGATTCCGATTGTTCGCCGGATGACACCCCTTCAAACTGTGCGCTCTCCTGACAACAGTTTTGTTCCGTAATCGAACGGCAGGGCTGCTGCATCGACCGCAGAGGAATTTCACTTTCGACACCAGACACATCACGCTCGCCTCTATGTTCAGCTGCGTCAGGTCCCAAGGCTCCGGCTCGTCCGTCGGTTTATAATAGTTCGCGGAGGGTGAATTGCACATCTTTTGAGTATCTAGAAATCGTTTGCACGGATCGATGTCGCCTCTCGTTTCCTCTTTGTCCTCGCTGGCTTCGATCGCGTCGGAGATCGCGTTTCTGTTCGCGTTCGATGTCGCGTTCTCACGATCGTTTTCGTCGTGCTTCTCGGGATCGGCGACGCTGCTGCTACTACCGTTGTCTTTATCTTTATCTTTAGCGTTATCGTTGTCGTTGTCGTTGCGAATGTCCTCCTCGTTGTCGTTGTCTTTATCGTCACGGTTCTCGAATATCGGCGAGTGTAGAACTGTCTTTTCGGTGTCCCTGCGCATACCTTCCTCGGCTCTCGGAAAAACGACAAATTTCTCTTTGATCGCTGCGTCTTCGGCGTCGATCGCGCCGATACGCTTCGACGCGACACGATTGCTCTTCGAGAGAAACAACGACGGATAATTGTTCCTCTGATTCTCCTCTGTCCAGAGATCGGTGACGCACTCCGGAGTGTCGGGCGTGACGAAATCGTCGAAATCTGGACTCTTCAAATCGAAATTCAGCTGTTGCGTGATGCGTTTGAACGGGGACAAGGATTGGTGGGCTTTCAATTGGAAGTTGTGCGCGTCCTCGTTAGCTTCTTCGTGAACTTTGGCAACTTTGTACTCCTCGAGGAACGTTAATGCCTCCTCGACCAGACCGGGGTCCCAAAGACTGAGCAGAATTCTAGTTTTTGTGATCATGTCCTCACAGATTGGCAGCATTCCGCTGGTCTGCTTCTCCTTGGCCAGTTTCATCAGAGCTCGCATCGCGTCGACCACGTCGCGACGAAGCTGCTTGATCGCCTGAATAGCGTCGTGCGCCATAGTGATCTTCGAGGTCCCCTGATACAACTGAGTGCCGCGCGTCGGCGATTCCTTTAGTGCTTGCACCAGTCTGAAGTGAATATCGTTCGAAAATCAATTTCCAATTTCGGCCATGACACCGCGATTAACTTTTCCTTCGTATCTATTTACCTTATAAGACCTCCATTTTTGCTTTTGTGCGAATGCGCGGTGAACGCTCCGACCGTGATCAGATCGTAGAATCCGCATTTGTTCAAGGTGTCGTTGTGAACCCACATCCTTTGGAGATGCAGATTCAGAGGCGCGAACTCGAGAGTCCTGTCGTCTCTGCGCAGCGATCGTTTAAAGTAGCTACCTGCGGAGACAAAAAGAGAGGAAAAAAGAAACCAGTGACGAACACCGCGCAACGAAAAGAATTTCAAGCATCGCCTCGCGAGTCTGGACTCGCGTCATCACCTTTGAAGGCTGACAAGTTCTCTTTCGCTTGCGAATAGAGGTGCAACAGGTGCAGGTGACGATCGAGCAACTCGATTTGCTTGGTGTGCCAGGGTTCCCGCAACTCTCCCATTCCAGCGACCTCTTGCAGCAGTTCCTTCTCCTCTTGAATCCAAATGGCGCTGCGAAAACGGGTTCGAACGATCATTTTTGATTCGCAATATGAATGTAGATACGTGGATAATGGATACATGTATCCTCTGAATCTTATTGATAAGAGATCAAGTGCCCAGAAAGTGACTCGAACAAAACAGATCGATAGAAAGAGCGTTACTCACAGTAAATGTTGAGGGAACTGAAAGCAAAGTTTACTCTCGGCCATGATCTCGTGAACACAGATGTCGCCGCCTAAACCGGAGTGAAACCTGAAAGGTTTGAACATTGTTATCACCGAAGCGAAAGTTTCCCCGTGACGACGCTTCGAATCTGTACCGAATCTCGATGCGACTCACCTGTACGTTTGCACGTACGGATTTGCGAAGAGAAGCTTCAGCTGGCCCTGATGCGGCAATTTGATTTTCGTTCCCAAACGGGGGGGCAACGATTGCGATCGTCTGTGCGCGAGTACCTGTAGAATCGCGAGAGCGGAACAAACGGGAATCAATGGGCAAATGAAAAAAACCAAAAAGCAGAAAGCCAGAAGCGAAGAAGCAGAAGCGTAAAGCGAGCGGTGATGAAGTGAGAGATGAAGAGAGTACTACCTGTTGATTCGGTCCGCAGGCGGATTCCTTAGACGGAGTGCTCTCCGTGCTGTTACCTTTGTCCTCTGCTTCCAAATTCCAGGCATTGATGGTCAAGAAGCCAACGGTGGTGGTTTTCGCGGACTTCAACGGTATCCTCAACCTGAAACGATGCGATCGCTAGTCAGAGACGCGACAGCTCGACGGACATCGTAACGAAAGGAAGGGAAAACGCGTTCGCGAAACGAGAGCCGTTCAAATTACCTGGGAGTATCTTGAATCGCGTTCAGCGTCACGATCACGCTCCCTATCGGCGTGGCCGTTTGACTCACCCTCTCCCTAACGTCGTACGCCGTTATCCTCGCTTTCGTGTCCGCGTTTAAACCGTCGCTCGCTCGAAAGCTGACGGTCGTTAAGAAACCGGGATTGCTGCTTCGCTGTGAAACATTCGTTTCTTCATGAATTTTCATTTTTTTTTTTTTTGTAAGAAGAGGGACAGAGAAAGAAAGAAACTTACTTCCATAACTTCCGTTCGCGCATACTTGATCCACGTTTTTGAACCTTTCGGCTGAACGTCTATCTCCAGCACGGGATTCGGTGGCCGGCCATGACCGTCGCAGAGAAGATTGTCGCAGGTCAACGATATCTCGCACATCGGGATCTCGGCCGGGTCTGATCGCGAGAAACAGCGTTTGAAATGTTCGAATTCGAAAAGTGCGACGGTCCTTGAAGAAACTATCGTTAACAAGCAGCATCAACGCCAACGCAACAAAGAAAACAAACCTGTCGAGACCCCGCGTTGCAGTCGCAACATCTGGATGTCCGTGTCGTGTTTGTGCCCGCTAAACGCCTCTATTCGTTGCCGTAACGCCAACAACTGGCTTCGCATACACTCGTAGCTGGCCAGCTGGAGAGCCTGCAACCAGCTGTCGCGTTCTTCGGCAGAGTTCGCGCCCAGCGCTTGAAACAAGCCTCCCTCGAAAACTGAAACAATAACTCGTTTAACTCTAGGGCTGTGAGAGAACCCGAAATATCGGGTCGGGTAGGAAACACATTTTTTCGGGTTCGGGACGGGTACCCGAAAATATCGAGATTCTCGAATGTGTCGGGATTCCCTAAAGAGTCGTGAATTATTTTCAAGAGTGTCATATGTTATATTCTCGAAATTTTCGGGAAACCCGATTCTTTCGGGAATCTTGAAATTATCGGGAATCTCGAAATTTTCGGGAAACCCGATTCCTTCGAGGAATCTTGAAATTTTCGGGAAACCCAATTTCTTCGGGGAATCTCGAAATTTTCGGGGAACCCGATTTCTTCGGGTAATCTCAAAATTTTCGTGAAACCCGATTCTTTCGGGAATCTCGAAATTTTCGGGAAGCCCGATTCTTTTGGGAATCTCAAAATTTTCGGGAACCCGACCCGACCCGAGCTCTTCCCGACTCACCCCGTCTTAGCTCCGACGACAATCTCGGTCGACCACGATTCGCCGTGTCGAAACGAAAAATGAAAAACAATAGGAAAAACAGTAGCAGGCGAGACTCACCTATGCTGAATCCGTACGGAACCTGGTTGCTCGGTTGTTCCACTCGAACGAAGCATTGTTCGAGTATTATCACTCCCAAAGGCTCCGACCATTGCTCCCGCGACTTGAAATAAAACAATAGGTTCCCCCGCAATCTGCACCACCTCTCGAAGCTGACTATTCAACAGAGGAGAAACAGAGAGGGAGTAACGTTTTCGTTGTGAACGGTGAAGAAGCGTCGTCGAACGTAACAACTCTCGGCCGATCAGAAGCCTTCGCGCGATCGAAATGTAAATACGTAAAGCAAAAAAAAAAAGAACCCGGCCCTTTTACCTTATAGCGATCGGATGAACAAAGAAAAACGCGGTGTTGAAAACCAGGGAAAAAGGTAGAAAAGGACGAAAAAGAAACAAGACGCGGTCGGTGTATGTGTTTGCATGCATGTTGGAATTGCTTTCCGTGCGCACCTGTGTACAAAATAAAGCCTGCCATTTTTTTTCCCCCGAAATCTTAGACATCGTACGGATCAATGAATTTCCGATTTCCCGTATCAGATTCTGTTGATTCGATACGCATAATAGCTGTTCATGTTCCAGAGTATTTCTATGTTGCGAGACTGGAACGATAGCAATGGACAGCTATTACGACTTCCGGTATCTTCTTTCGAAATATGTCCTCGGATTTAAGATCCGGGTACTCTAAAGTAATTAGAGCTCTAGTTCGAATAATCTAATAGATTGTGATAAGTACAGTTTCGCGGCGTGCAGTGAAACGCGTAGAATGAAACACGACATCTATGAAAGCAGACAATCGCAGGTGTGTAGGAGGTCATGCGACGTATTTTTGGAAACGGAACTGACCGTGCAACCAATAAATACCTTCCACGATCTTCGGTGTCTACTCGCTGAACCGGTCGTTCGGTAAAACCGTGTGTACCAAGGGGAGAAAAAGAAAATGTGGGCAAAGGAAGGGAAGGGAAGGGAAAGGAATTTTGGCAAAGAAAGTAAAGGGGGACCCATCCAAGGATAAAAATGGAACACCGACATGAGTGAAAAGCACCAAGCGAATTCCCGATGCGCCGCGTGCCGCGCGTCGGTGCTCGAGGAGCTCAATGTATGTACAGCTTTTTTTTTCTCAAACTCGGTTTACAGCGTCAAGCGTGTTAATCGCGAGTGAAACAAATCGAGTTATGTTAGCAAAGGAGAACGTTTTGTTTGGGGGAAAAAAGAAACAAAAAACTCGATTATACCTTTACTCGTACTGGCGGTAACGCAACTGAAGTCTCGCAGTGTCTTATGCGTTTTTCCCTTTTGAAATTTGTTGTCTGATTTTTTACCTGTACCTGCAAATTATACGTAGCTACAGGTATCTTTCAATTTGTCCGAAAGCTTGCAGTCGACACACTCGACAGCGATGTCCGAGGCGTGCGCTAGCCGCATCGACTTTTCGTTGTCTCTACGACAAATACTTACTATCCGGTCTTTTTGCCTGTCGTGACCTTTCACCTAAGCTAAAATTCGTTGCATCCGACAAATTTCTCTATTCTTATAGAAAATCGAAATTTCCATTTAAAAACGGTAATTGGTCGAGCAGAATTATTATTATTATTCTACGAAATTTCAAGGTCACCGATGTCTTTCCAAACGAGATCGTATATTTTCATTACTGTCAGGTCGAAGTTCAACGACCTGAATGTCATGACCTTCCGTCGAATACCAAAAATATGTAAACAATATAATGTTACGGGTCGTTTGGTTCGACCTTGCCAATTACTCGACAGTAATGGTAATAAAGATATAAAGTCTCCTTTAAAAAAAATCATCGTTCTACTCGAAATGCTACTTTTTGTTACGTTTCAATTTCCACTTGGACGACTCGAATTCTACGAGACGAGTTCAGCGAAAGAAAGAAAATATAGAAGATAACGACGAAGATGGGCGATAAGATAACGGTGGTCGTAACGTTAGTGATGACGCAAATGAGAAAATAATTGAAAGTGTACATAAAGATAAGTGACGAGCAACGTTTACGATGCTTACCTCGCAAAGACGTCTATTTCGAACGTTGGAAAATAAAAATTACAATGGTCGGTTCGGGATGTTGCGAAGCTACGATACCCTGTAATTATAGGATCCCACGAGGTCGACAAATTCTTCGTACACGGGCAATTAGGTTCGCGTTTCGCGTGGGCAGGACTTGAAAACTATAACACCGATTTCGGTCCCGAATAACCGTCACGAACAAATGAAATTTTATTGAGTTTATTTAATTAAAAAACTATGACCTACATAAGGAAATTTCAGTTCTTCGTAACAATTGCTAATTGGAATAAAAATTATTTTCCAAGCTGTTTCAAGTCCTGTATGTAAGAATTTATGCCGCCGTCGGTGAGGTTTCGATAATCGTTCTCGATCCGATCCGATCCAGGAATAGAGTACAACGATCTCGTGGACACAACAGTGCAACGATGCAATGCGGCGCGCCGGGAAAACGAATCTCAAGGTCCGAGTCACGCGAATATACACATGTACACTGCCGCTCGAAAGTGTGTGTGGACACTTTTTCCAGCTAAAAGGTAACATTTCGATGAAAACAATTACGAAATATTTGTCGAGTCTCGCCGAGAATTTCTTTTCGGGATTCAAGATCAGCTCAAGGTCAACGTACTACATACAAGTTCGGTCGTGCAATATTGTATTTCGTGTTAGACCATTGTCTCTTCTATCGAATTCATAAGTCATGCATGCCGAACGACTTTGGATTCCGTACAATGGTAATGGAACGTGCATAAGTACAGTGACTCCCATTAATATTCGGACGCTATTAAAGATTGTATAACTTTGTTAACATTGGACCATACGACTTTGATTTTCTTAAGAAGTTGGCACAATTGGTTTGCCACATAAAGTGAAAAAAACATTGCAATTGGTCGAAATTTTACGTAGAACTTACGTCGAACTTTTTTACGTGGACTTATTGAAAATTTAGAAAGTACGATTTGTAGATCTGTATGAATTATACATATTCCGAGAATTTCATCAAAATCGATGTAATGACCTACAGATGTTTCAAAATGATCACATAAGGGCGAAATTCCCTGACAGTAATTGATACAGATGTACAAAACGTACTTTTCAAACTTTTAATATAAGCCCGCATAAAAAAAGCTGCAAAATACAACTGTTAGTACTTTCTCTGCAATTTCAACCAATCGTAATTTTAATCAAACGTTTTTCTCACGATATGTAGCGAACCAATTGTTCTAACTTCTCAAAAAAAAAAAAAATCCAGTAGTATAGTCCAACATTGACAAAGTTATGCGATTTTTAGGATCGTCCGAATATTATTGTAGCCAATAGCTAAAATGATTGATACGGCTCGCGAGTGTCCACAGACTTTTGAAGGGCTGTGTACGCGTTAAGTACGAGCCTCGTGCATTGAAACTTTGGAAACAGATGATGGGCTCTACATTAAACAAAAGACGAAGAATTTCCGTATCACGTGAATTTATTTCGAAGGATCAGACATGTACAATGTAAGTAAAATGAGGGAGAAAGAAAACATGCGTCTGTTTGCGGCCTGAGCGGCAAAATACATGTGCGTATGTATGTAATACACGTAGAATCGGTTGGTTAGAAGAGGGGTTCCGCTATGTATCGGGTCTCGCGCTATTATCATTCGCATTTGCCAACAATTGGATCACTCACTCTCTGTTCTGCGAAAGAAGCCCTCTTGTCGTTCGCGCACGTACAATATACCCTCCTTCTCGAATTTCTGCGACGGTTGTGTAGCCAGAGTGAGCAGTTCTTGCTTGTTGAATCGCATCTCGGAGCTCGAAACACGGTCCTCGGTTCCGGTTCCGGTTCCCGTTCCCTTTCCCTATCCTGTTCCCGTTCCACCCACTCTTTATCGCAATAATCCACGTTACGTGCAATCCTTTATCCGCATCTGTCAACAAGCAGATCGTTAGCCATCTTGCGCATTTTGGGTGTACGTTTACATTGAAATTGCGACAGAGGCTGCAAAGTCGCTTAAAATTATGTTTCTTTGATACGTGTTCACGGTGGGACAGTATCAACAATACATGTATCTGTTCTTCGTTAAGGTTACGAATCAATAATGCGAACGACGATAACAGCGACGAAAAGGTAATGTTTGGTTCTCGGCGCTTGTATTGCCGGTCATTCAATAAGCGTAACAATGCTCCAGCGTAAACACATCGAACGAAGCACGTTTCGATTAGCAATTTGGTTCTGTTCCGTGTCGTCGCGTTTCATTGCGTCACGACGACGCGACGAGTCAACGACATTCCTAACCTATCGCTCTGCGCGCGTCTTGCACCCCACAATGCGAGCATTTAGATACGGACATGGCAACGTATTAGCACCACTTCTACGGTACCAACGATAATTATCGAAAATCATCGAAAATTATCGACAGTTACCGGCTCTGGTTTTAAATCGTTGCTCGATGTCCTCTGATTTTTGTACCAATCCTGACGTTTTCGATTTTCGGAAAATAATTAATAACTGAACGAAAACAAGTAGTTTAAGTATTCCAGAATCTTGAACCGTGAGCGAATCTAAAGTGAATTTAAATTGAGAAAAACGATTCTATATACTACCACTGTCGACGGTTGTTGGTTCAATTATCGGAAACTATCGATAGTGGCGGCTATCGATATGTTCTCATCGTTGCAACGCACAGTCTCTCACTTTCGTTCTGTACCCGCCTTCCACCTCTCCCGCGCCATCACCGTCGCCCACAACCTCCGCCCCTTTCACACTGCCCCCTTCCGCCCCTGCTTCCCTCTACTCTTTCTTTCAATTTTCTCGTTTTGACACGTTTTTCACAACAGCGAACGTTTTCGAACTTTCGACTACTAGAAGAAGCGACAGAAGCGAACAAATTGGCTGATCAGGGACGAGTTCGTTCGATCGTTCGCGAAAACCAACCTCCGTGGATAAAGAATCGTCGAATGTCCTTTTGGAAATCATGTTCACTCCGTTTCGTTTCTTGTTCTCCCTTTCTTTCTTTCCCGCGGTTCTTTGGAACTAATGTCGATCGTCACGGCGCGAACCGAGGGACCCCCTAGTCAAGAACAACGTTAGCGCGCCGCTGTTGCGTTGCAACCATTACGAGATCTCGCGTGCACGTATACGTTTCGTTCGAAGGAAAACACATGCTCCTGGATGAATGTGCGTGCGCGAAACTATGAATATGCGACTGCCGTTTTCCCCAGGGAATACCGCTCCATCGAATTACATCGCGCGCGCTAAAAAGTGCCGATCGCTGGAACGGTGGAATAGGCAATCGCGGACATTACTGTCACACCGACACCGACGTACAATCGTTCGCTATCGGTCCCCTTCCGAACGCTGCCGACCACTCCCGGACGAGGTCGAGCGTTACCGAGCGTTCGCGAGCAACGTCAGCGCCGTAGCCGCTACGGTGGCGGGTGGGGGGTACGCGCGCAATTCGTCGTGAAAATTTACGTTTATCCGTTTATGTTTTATTAACACATTTAGAGCGGCGCTAAATTGCAATTGTAAAACTAAAGCATATACGTGATATACAGTAGTAGACCGGTCACCTTTTGGGGTTCCGCATCGCATGACCCAAAATATCGACGAAACACCGAAATGTAAGGGACATTGTTGTTTGTACAATTCTAACGAAACAAAGTGATCGATGCACGCAAATAGTGCAAAATTCGTATTTCTTCTTTGACATTAGAAATTTACTAGATGTACGTAGACTTTTGCGATCGACTGTACACCGTACCACTGGGCACTGCGCAGACGCAGTGATGAGATATTGGCCGATTTCTCGCGCATGCGCGACGATTTTAACCTCAGTAAGAAAATTCTGGGTAAAATTAAAAAATACTCTGATCACCCTGAAAAATTTTTAAAAATTATTATGATTTGATTTTGAGAATAGCGAACTGGACGCCTCTTTGTAGCTCCTCCAATATTAGCTGTCATTGTATAATAAAATATTAACAATAACTTATCAAAAACTCGTAGGACACTCGTCTCGGAAGAGATTATTCCGGTACTTTCCCGCCAATATCACTGCCCCACTACCTTTTTCTCATGATATATATTACTGTTTTGGGCGCGCATGCGCGAGAAAACTTGGCCAATATCTGATCACTGCGTAGAACTGGGCGCTGCGCAGACGTGGTAGAACTGTAAAGTCAAGGAGTCGCTTGTGTCAGTTCATTTAACCCAGTAACCTGTTACAGTTATAGGTTAAAGTTCACCTGTGTTTTGAATAGCTTTCCAATTTTTAATCATAAATGCTGTCTTGAAAGTGCGATCGAAGCAGAGTGTATATTTATCGTGCTGACCATATCGAATATGGACTTGGACAACTTTCTTCAACAATCCAAAGAGGCTTTGGTAAGTTTTCTTCGAACTCGAAATTTATGTATGTATTGTTGATGTCTCATATAACTTGGTAATCGGAAGGAGTGCGAAAAAACACTGGTTGATACATATGTCTTTGAAGCAAGTGAATTCGTTTTGTCATTCGTGACGGAATTGTTTGTCTTAAATCATATAAATTATGTCACTACATACATATATCGGGACGTGTACGTATAGCGCACGAGATGCACGTGTACTGCGAGTGTATTGTTATTGTTCGCTTGCGCGCCTCCACGCGGACTGCGCACGGAATACATTAAACAGAATAGCATTCGTTATGCATGCGCGGATATACCAACTCATTATATGCATTTTAGAAGATAAGAAATAAATAGCGTTGAAATGTTCTTTGCTCCTTAATAATTGTTATTGGCAGTATTGTAAGTGTACACATTTTTTTAGTCGAACTTACAAGACTATGACAGAGTCCGTGTTGTGATGGGTAACGGCACATGTGACTTGGATTCCGCGGTATGCGCATTGGTTCAGGGATACTTGGAGTATCTCAACACAAAGGAGGAGTGCGAGTTCAATAGAGTAGCCATAATTCCATTGTTGAATATACCACGAAGAGAGTATTGTATTAAAACGGAAGTGGTCTATGTTTTTAAACATTACAGAATCTCTCCAGATTTATTGACGTTCCGGTAAGTTGAGATCGAACACAAGGAGAATTGTACGTATTGGTATGCTTAGAATACCGTGATCGACCGTTCTTTTCGTTTCTAGGGATGAAATAGACTTGAAAGGACTGACGGACAGATCTAGAAGAACTTTAGAAGTTGTACTTGTCGATCACCATGCCCTTCCAGAAGAGGACAGTTTTCTAACAGACTTTGTAATCAGGGTGATTGATCATCGACCGCGAGACACAAACTGGCCATGGCTCGATAGAGATGTTTGCATAGAAACTGTGGGAAGCTGCGCGACTCTGGTGGCTAGACGTTTTCTGGATGCACATTTGGCGTACTCGGACTGCCGGATAGAGCATCTTTTGCGAGGTACAACGATGGTTACGAAAGACCTAGTTTTATCGCTCTTTCGTCAATTGAAACTCCAACAGGTCCAATCTTAATTGACACATTCAACTTGTCGGAAGAAACCAAACGGACCACTCCAGTTGACATTGAAACATTGGAACGGCTCGAACATTCGATCAATCACACTTATTCCGATTATCAATTCGACGATCGAAACACTGTGTATAGTCGTCTTATCCAAGCGAGAAACGATATCAGCGGCTTGAGCCTCAACGATCTGTTGATCAGAGACCTGAAAGTGGTCGAAGGGGTGCCGATCGTTCAAATGCCCTTATTAGTTCGGGTAAGTTGCGGACTAAACGTCCGAAAACTTTCATCCTCCGAATTGGCTGGAATTTTGTAAATACGGTTTTTTTTTACAAGAATGATGATTGCGAGCTGGATTTTCGGCGAAAGAAATTGTTTACCATTTCAATGACATTTCTCTTAGCTTACCGGCACAACGTAGTATAATGGGCGAGCCTTTTAAAACAAATAATCACAGCGCTTGGGCATTCCGCGGATCCAAAGGATTGGGGAGCGTACACGTTCAAAATTTGAACCTCTACTTTTCAAGGGGTTCTCTTTTATTCAGCCTGCAATAGAAATCGTACTATCGCATTACATTTAGAAATTCATCGCCGCTGAACCGTGGCCAATACCATTCGATGCCATTTGCAATTTCGCCGTGGCCAGGAATACCAGGAAAGTCGTTCTGTGCGGAATGTTAATCGAGTCGGACCAGATCAGAAGAGAATTTGCTCTTTTTTCGCTATCCTCCGACTGTGATAGTCGACGTTTCGACTTTGCAGACAATCTTTCGATACGTTCTAGTGAGATCTTTAAACAGGTTTGTGTAATAGCTGAAACTTTCCGTACGTTTGGTTAAAATTCAATTTGTGGGATAATCGGATAATTAATCGAACGTTTTACGTACAGATGCACATGGAGTTTTATTTGGCTGAACCGTCTCTCGAGTTACAGAATGGAGAAACGCTCGTAGATGCCAATGGAAAGTGGGAAATGTTGATAGCCGATCAAACAAATCTAGCCATCACACGGAAGCATATAGTGCCGATGGTTCGGAACATAATCGAGAATATACCTGATTTTAAAAACAATAACCAGTTCCGCCCAAAGTGGATAGAAGAGAAGTCTGATTGTTCTTCATCGTCCTAAAGTGTTATCGATAATCATATATTGAACAATAGTCAATGAATGTGTTCTTTGTAAAATGTGAATTTTCAACTAATAGCAAACATGTAATTATATTCGTTTCAGAGTAATAAGACTTTATCCTTGCATTTCATCTCTGTTCGGGCTATTGTATGTCGCGAACGAACCTAATGCGAAATCGAGGAGTCGCTAGGATCGTTAGTAGGCCTCGTAACTACAATTTAATTGATACAATTCGAGCGGTAAGATTATATCGCGTGGGAACGTGCAATTACTAGACTAGGATATTTTCGAAACTACGAGAAGCTGTAGTTCCCAGCTCGTCTAGATCGAGAACTTTTCTCGAATGAACGGATGCGAACCATCAATTATTTTTTATTTTCTTTCACCTATCGCGGCAGCCTCTATCGAAACGAATAGCTTGAAAGCTATTATAATGTTTCGCATAACAGCTGTTCCTACGCGCGTTGTCCCGCTCTTCGTACTCTCGAATCGTTTCACCACCACGGGCATTGTCGCGGATGCTGACCAACCCTTGCAACAGCTACCAGCTAAAAGCCTAACAGCGCGGAGTTGCGCGTGGTGCGTTGCGCGTGCACCTAGTCAGCCGCGCGTCTCGCCTCGACGACGCGAATGCGATACGTATTCCCGAAAACCGAAATCGACACCGAGAAACAGTCGTGCAAACCGGTGGGCCGCGGTGACATCGGTGCGCACGGTACCGGAATATTCGTTTAGAGTCGCCGGTTGTTCCGTCACGGGCTCAAATCGAGTTACAATGAAGTTGATGTCGTGCCTACCGAAAGTTGTCGCTTCGTCCATACGTGCCGACGATGGGAGCCGTCGTGTTTAGAAGGTAAGCAAGGAACTGCGGTGGTCGATGATTCGCTGGGCTGTGCCCTGTCAATGGTCAACGCGAGAAGGAACGTTAAATTACGGATCCAATCTTCCTCGCAGGGACGCCTCGGTTGTTTTTTCGAAGTGAAAATAACGTCGACGTAAGCGGAAGATGAACGCGTTTGGAGCGCGTACGTTGAAGATGGGAGGTGCCGGGACACGTTGTTCGAATCGATCGTAGAAATTGCTTATTACGATAAGAATGCGCCGATCCAGGACGGTGCATCTAGCACAACAACGATCCGAATCGGAAACGAAAGAAATCGTTGGAAACCTGGAACCTAAACGAGACGCGAAACAAGCATGGTCAGGGTCTTTTCGTGTTCCTACAGTCAGCTCGTATTGATCGTGCTTTACTTGTTGCACGCATAGCAGAGCTCGACCCCGTGCGCATTCCCCAACTACAACTCGAACTCCAACCATCTTTGTCTTCATTTTCCGTCGGCGAATCTAATTAACATCCGGCCGAACAACGAGCCGCGTAAACACGATCTTTGCGATCCTGCCGAGCACGATTCGATTCTCGCGTGAACGCGTTGCTCGCTCCGTGTAAACAACCTTCCTGACGTTGTTTTACCCCGGACAGGAACACGATGCGTGTTAATCGGTCGAGAACAGGTTGCTCGGTTTCAGGACAAGGAACGACGATACCGATTTACTCGACCTATCATGAACTGTAAATCCACCGAAACGCGTATCAGGATCCGACGTGAAAATGCGGTGCACGTTGTTAACCGTTGTCTATTTGGTAATGCTGGCCGCTGGCTATTCGCCGCCCATGGAGGACTCGACGAGAAACGTATTCGGTGAGCCAGTCCCACTCGTCTCGAAACGATCGAATAGAATAGAATAGTGAAACAGGAAGGGACAACCTGTGTCTCGTATTCCAGGTGAATGCATTCTTCCGTTGGGCATGGAGGAGGGGAAAATTCCGGACGATGCCATCACTGCTTCCTCCAGCTACGAGAGCAAATCGGTGGGCCCTCAAAACGCGAGGTAAAGAAAGATTAGGCGAAAGATTAGCTACGGAAAATCTGAAAAGTAGCACGTTCGGTTGTCCGTTTCGTGAACCCGTGAGAAACTTGGTCTACAAAGAAATTACCGGAACAGAGAAGAAGGCTAGGACTAGTTGCAATGATTCGTGACCTTGATTCTAGAATACGACAAGAGAAGAACGGCGGAGCATGGTGCCCGAAGGCGCAGATCAGCAGCTCCATACGAGAGTATTTGGAGATCGATTTGACGAGGAACCACCTGATCGCGTGGACCGAGACTCAAGGACGGTTCGGCAACGGTCAAGGCCAAGAGTACGCGGAGGCGTTCTTTCTCGAATACTGGCGCGACACCAAGTGGCATCATTACAAGAATTTGAAGGGTGACAGAGTTCGTGTCGTCGGTAAATCGACCGCGGGAGTCGTCCGCGTTGCTTCGATTTTGCGATCGTTCGGATCGTCGGACAAACAAACAGACAGAGAAGGATTTCCGAGTCCCGGGGAGATCGGACTATTAAATTCGGGTTACGGGGGGGGGGGGGGGGGGTTGTCTCTGGTGTCTGGTTTGGTCTCTTGTTTCGAGCGCAAAGCGAGACGTCTCCTGTGACTGTTGCACGAATAATCTAGACTCGCGGGTACGGAAGGCGGCATCGAACGAATCGTTGATCGTTTCAGGTGTTGCGAGGGAACAGCAACACTTACCTCGTGGAAAAACAAAAGCTGGACCTGCCGTTCGTTGCGAGCAGGGTTCGATTCGTGCCGTACAGTCAGCATCCTCGAACCGTCTGCATGCGAGTCGAGATTTACGGATGCCTGTGGGATCGTAAGTACGCGACGCGACCTTCGACGGTTTTCCGACGTAAACCGATCCTAGTCTAACGAACACCGATCCGATCGAATCTAATCGAATGGAATCTAATACAATACACGTTCGCAGAATACGTTGTCAGGTACATCGCGCCTCGTGGAGCAAGAAACGGACCCGGAGGGTGCAACGTTGAAGACTCGTCGTACGACGGCGATACGGAACTCGACTCCGATTCTTTGCTGGTCAACGGTCTGGGTCAGCTGACGGACGGAATTTTAGGCGAACTCTCCGAAATTTTGTCCTCGACCGGCTCGGCGACCGCCACGAACTGGGTAGGATGGTCCGATCGCGACAGCGTGCAATTCCTATTCGAGTTTCAAGAGACACGGGAATTCGAGAACTGCTCGATCCACGTGGCTCGTTTACCAGAACTGGAAGTCGAGGTTCGCGCTTTTCCTCTGCCCTTGTCCCCTTCTTCTCGAACCGGTACTACGTGATTTTCTATACGTTCAGACCTATGGTCGTTCGCCGTTTGTATTAGCTGAACGACTGAAAACTTATCACAGGTCCGGTCGTATAGGAAATCAAAATTATTCAGGTCTTCCTAACTCGGCACGATTCTCGCAGATGTTCTCGCGGCTGCAAGTTTGGTTCTCCACCAACGGCGACGACTATCAAACGAATCCAGACATATCCGAGACGATTCCGATCGACGGCATCGGCAGCACCGTTTTCACAACTTCGATCCCGTTGCGATCCAAGATCGGAAGATTCGTGAAATTGGAAGTCAGCTTTGCCGGGAAATGGTTGCTGCTCAGCGAGATCACATTCCACACGGGTACGATGATTCAACGTTGTGTTTCGTCTTGATCCTGTTTTCTCGAATTAACACGGTTTCGTTGTTACGATAGTCGCAGGTATCGAGAACCGTTCGATCGGCACTTATGTGCCTGTCGATCAGGCGTTCGGCGAGGACCGCAATCAAAGCGAATTGTGGAAGAAGGTGTCCGAGCTGGAGAGTACGATGTCCGGCTTGAACGAGACGGACATTTACAAGATCCTGAAGGACGATGATTCGACCATGGACGCTTTCCCCGTGGGAAGCTTGCAAACTTACATCGGCCTCGTCAGCGGTCTGCTGACCGTGATCGTTCTCTTTCTGACTTGCACAGCTTTCCTGATCAAGCAAAGGGGCCGTAACAAGATCGCGCTTTTGCAAAAGCACACGGCTCTTCTCTGCGACTCGTCCGCTCCCGGTATCGCCATCAACCCGAAGGACGTTAAACTCCACAGCTCGATCGTAAACGGACTGTCTCTGATCCGCAAACCGATAATCATTACCATGGCTACCTCTTCTGCCGCCACTGTCAACTCTGCCAACGCGACCACCGCGACAACTGCAAGTCCCACCTCCACCTTATCAGCATCGGCAACAACGACAACAACAACAGCAGCGACAACAACCACGGTGAACGCTACCGCCATCGCGAATAAAGCGCTCGTCGAGACCGACTCGAGCGATACTCAGGCGGATCACCAGCCGCCGGTTCGTTCGCGAGCCAACTCTCACGTCACCGTTAATCAGAGTCATCGTACCTCAGCCTTGTACGAGAAAACTTGCCAGCTCCTTTCCGATCAAGATCTCATTCTCGCGGAGGCGAACGCGTCCACGCGCGCACCCGAATCTTGTCCCGGTGAGTCTCGACTAGGACTTCATCCTCGTCCCGTCGTTTTGCAATCTATATTGTCGAATCCTCTTGCAGAATTCAAATGCAAGATTTCGAACTTCACGAGGAACAAATCGACGGAATTCACGCTCTCGGTTCCAACGGCTGAGACCAAGAAGCCAATCTATCAATCAATCTCGGGAAAATCGACTCGAAAGGTGCACGAAGGATACTACGCTGCTACGGATATCTTGACGGTAAGACGCAGGCGACAGTGGCATCAAAGCGTACACGCAATACCCATAGTGTACGGTATAATATCTTAGTAACGTTTACTATCAAATTACCGTGTAATATCGACGCTATTTCAGATCAAAAGGCGAGAACTGTCGTCGACCGTGAGCCCGTTCACGCCATTACACATCCGAGAGAAGGCTGGCAAAGCGATTATACCTCGGACACTGGACACGCGCAATATCCGGCGCATTTCTAGACATAGGCTGCGGATTCTTGATATGCTCGGCGAAGGGAACTTTGGCTTGGTAAACATTCATTTTCGATCGCTGTGCGAGAAAGGAATTAACACAAATAAATCACGTTCGTTCGCTCTAGGTTCACTTGTGCGAGGCGAAAGGGATCGCGAGCCCGGACGTGGGGTCTGGATCAGGACAAAATCGGCAAACCGTGATCGTTCGGTCCCTCTGGCGGGGCGTCGTTGACTCCTTAAGGTACGCTTCGTCATTTACGCCATTTCGATTTCGTGATCGTGCTGCGTATAACGTCGAATACGACTCCGCAGGATCGATTTTACGAAGGACATGCGCGTTCTGGCGACGCTCAGAGATCCACACGTGGCGAGGATGATCGCATTGGTCGAGGAAGAACCGTTCGGAGCTGTGTTCGAGTACGGCGAGTTAGGGGATCTGCCTGCATTTCTCGAAAGCCGAGGGACCGTCGCCGAGAAGCAAACGATTCTCAGGTTAATCGATCTACCGCGACGAATGCCGGAACGATCGATCCGATTCGATTAACCATCTTTCCGTTTTCAGCTATAGCGATCGTTTAAACTTCGCCCGGCAAATCGCGTCAGGCATGAAGTATCTCGAGTCCGTGAAGATTCCGCATTGCGATTTGGCGGCCAGGTAAAACGAAACTTTGAATAGTCAACCGTAAATCATCGTCCCGATAAACGCGAAAGTTTCCCGCGTTTCAGGAACTGCATCGTTGGACAAAATCTGACGATAAAGGTGTCCGATCATGCGATGTACTGCAGCAAATACGACCATCATTATTACATGGACGCGTACAACGGTAAAGTTCCCCTGCGTTGGATGGCATGGGACGCCGTCATACTGGTAAGCAACGTTCGTTTCTCTATTTTCGCCGTGCGGTATTTGCTGGTTCACCAATGTTTTTCATCTTCAGAGCGCGCGGAACAGCCGAGCGGACGTCTGGTCGTTCGCCGTGACTGTTTGGGAGATTTTCACGAACTGTAAAGAGATTCCGTACTCGGATTTAACGGCGGAACAAGTTTTCGAGAATTGCAACCGTTGGTACAACGCAAACGAGAACGAAAACGTAACCGGAACCGGAACCGGGAACGGTCTTAAAAACGCCGACGAGAAACATCAACCACGAGTTCTGCCGAGACCTAGCGGCTGCTCCGACGATCTCTATTCTATCATGAAGGAATGTTGGAGCAAACGCCCCGAGGACAGGCCTACCTTCGAAGAAATGAATCGTTATCTCGAGAAACTTGCGCACGTCTGAAAGCGCAAGGTACTCGTTCGCGACTCGCACGGACCAAATCGGTTACAATCAGCTAAGATGCATCCTGTTTCGTGTATGTAAATTTATCTTTTTTATGCTCGTCCAGTCTCCTCTCTTTCTCTCACTCTCGCTGTCTTTCTCCCACTGTCTTCCTCTCTGTGTCTCTGCGCGGAACCGTCGCTCCTCTTCCTGTTCGGTAACGCAAATTTCACATTTTCGCGAGATTCTCGTACAAATCGATGCGTCGCTCCAGGACGTTCTGGCCATCGACTCGTAATGCTCAACTAGATTTACTATGGACTCTGGTCTTTACGTATATATGCGTGTACGTACGAATATATGGAAATACATGTAAATTGTATATCGCGTGGGGTGACCGCAACCGAGGGATGCAAATGAAGGGATTTCGAAAATGTCGAAAATATCGGAAATATCGCCGGCAAACCGATTGGTTCGCGAACTGACGCTTCTCGTTTTCACGCCATACCGCGAATAACTGTTCGCAACGTAGATGGAATACGGCAGCGCGTGCTGGTCACTCAGTTTTACCGGTATACTAATAGCAATGTCGAAGATCGAACATTTTCTCGGAGACGTGTAGCGGAAATCGAAGTACGGTGCTGAAGGTAATTAACGCCGCCTATTTAAATGAAAATTACCGATAGATCATATCAGAAATCGTAAATCCGTCGCCGCACAAAGTTTTTGTCGCAACATTACCTCGCATACACACGGTGCTCGTACACGTGGCAAAAGCCTTCTGCAAAGTGCTCGGGTGGCCAATATTTTTGTCGGCGGCTCTGGTCGAACAGCCTAGCACCTCGAATGTTTCCGGTATCGGCATACGGTATCAGCGTTGCACTTATGATATACGACTATCGTGTAAGTAGAGTAAGATTGCGCGGGCTCTCGAGAGGCCACGGCGCAAGGAGGAAGTTGTTCTCGGTTTCGCGGAAGAATCAATGTTTCCTATTACGTTTTTAAGCTTTCGACTAGACTAAGCGTTCGTTTCGACTTGGAACGAACATGGAAAACTTCCGCGAAAACGCGCGCGCTCGGTCACTTGGACGTTTTATATCTAGAGAATTCGCAACTGGCGTGCTACGCTGCAAACGAAACGAGACAATCAATTTCGCGAACGTTGTTTCATGGACCGAGCGACACCGTATACTTTGTATGTCGTCGAACGGCAATTATCGATCGGCTCGTGTCGGGAAAACCGGCAAGATCTTGGCTTTCCACGAGTCTTCACGACGATCGATACTATAATCAACCGTGGCGTCGTCCAGCGCGTTCGCGCGTACTTCTCTATCGAACAATCCTTTCTATTTACGGTTATCATTAGTATGGAAATTTGTAATACAAGTCGCACTCGTATATTCCATTATTATAAAAATTATATTCTTCATATTTCCAACGTTACGACGTTACGAATAAACATTGTTATACCATCCGTAAAGTTGTCGCATCGTTGCCTAAACGTTCGTCCGCGGCTGACAATAAGCGGAAAGGGTTTTGGTTTTGATTCCGAGGTCTACTCGGACCCGCTCGGTTTTCGTCGATCCTCGACCAACGGCACGATATTCATTTCTCGATGAAACTCTTCGAGCGGTTGATCCCAACGTTCCTCGAAGTAAATTCCCAGTATGAATCTCGCGTTGAGACCGGTTCGAATAGCCCACGGAAGATGATGCTTAAGATACATCTGCCTCTGTCTGAAAGTCGCGCGGTGCTCTTTTTATCTTATTGTTATTCGTTATCGTACGAGCGTCACGGCCGGAGCACAGCGTCGGCCCGTGATCACATTTGATCCTATTACCTTGGACGCAACCGATACGCGCCGAACACCGCTCCGCTCCAACACATCGGCAAACGCAATTGCAACGCCTCTATCCACTTGACGGACACCTCCCCGAGCATGGTGGTCGGCATCAGAAGCACCGCGTGAAATATGTCGTGCGTTTCCCGATACCGTTGCATCACGTACGCCAATTCGGTATCTTCGACGAACCTGACCAACGGTCTCGAATCGGGCGACACGTTCTGCAAAAGAGGAACTCTCTACAATATCTCGTTGCCTCGAAGGAACGTTGGTCTCTCAAAACTGTTAGTAGTTTTGATCGACCATCCCGTTCGAACAAGTAAAGAGATCCAGGGGAAAGCCGTTTTTCGGCAAACGAAAAATCGAGTCGATAGTTTCGCCTAGTGTTCCTGATTTCTCAACATTTTTCATTTCTCGAGAAATGAGAAATAAGACTATATTTCTCGAGAATTTTTAATAAAATAAAAAAATATTGGGGAACTTTTACCAAACTTTTATAAAGTGAAACATTACGGTTTTGTTTTGAATGCGTCTAATGTAGAATCGGACAATCTACTTCTTTTTTTTTTTAACAAAATCTGTAGCCGTAGAAAAATTTCTTTCATTTTGTGTGGATGTTGGCTTTATCGTATACAGAACATTCAAAAGTTGCTGAAGATTGGGTGTCCTTTTTTCAGTGGACCCAAAAATTTGGAATTCCTTTGTTAGAGTGCGGAATTTATTTTCTTCTGCCGCTAAACTCTTGACCCTAAATTCTTGAAGGCTATCTGCAATTTATAATTCTAACTGTTTTTCCAATGATAGATAAGAATTTCCCTAGATTTAAACTTCTCGAGAAATACTGAAACTTCACGAGAAATGAGAAATAATCAATTATAAAATTTCTCGAGAAGGAACACTAATTTTGCCCCGTCGGAAACCGATTTCCTTGTATGTGGGAAGCGTACTGGTGTACTTTTTGATAAGGCATCGAGCTGTGCAAGCCGATTACAGGGCTTACGTTCGCGTCCAAAAATTCACGGTAGATTCTGCCGACGGTGCCCGCCGGCAAGCGCTTCAACGCGTCGAGATCGACCGTGGAGGAGGATATGCGTGGCTGTTGCTCGAGGATGCGACGTCCTTCGGAGGTGGCCAGCATTTGTCGGTGACAATGGACGAGCGCGTCGGACCCGGTGGTTTCTCCTAGGCACGCGATCATGTCGCCGCGAAACGGATTCGCGAAGGATATCGCGGCGGCGCCCACCGTCAGGACCGCGCGCTGCATCCGCGTCAGATCGACCCGGTCGTTCGCGTAATCCCTCGCGAACGACGCATCGCTGAGAAACCTTCTCACCGTGGCAACCGAGCCGCCTGAAACCGATATCGAGGAACAATAAACGGTCGAGATCATTCTCCTTCTCTATCGATAGAATTTATTTCGATAAAACGTTTCTTTTTTTGTACACGTTCTGTACACGCTCTGTACACATCGAAGATCATTGGTTTTTTCCCCTAGAAACGTACGAACACTGTTTTACAGTCTATATACTATTTACAAGTGATTTACTACTAGTCGACGTAATTTACACAGCGAACCTCGCGTTTACATCGATCCAGGGGACTATTATGGCCTTTTTTGCTTTGGTATGAGGGTCGTCTCGCCGAGCTTCGCTCTTCTCGCTCTCGTACACGCAGGCAGGCACACGCACACGCATACGCATACATTCTCGATTTATTTCACCGTGTCGGAGTTTGTCTGCAAGCAACGAGCGAAGAAGGGAATCAACAACGGGGAGAATGAACGAGCTATGGTCTCGAGTACCTTGAGAAAAAAGAATTGGACGATCACGATGACGAGGACGAAGACGAAAACGAAGGCGAAGACGAAATGAAAGACGAATAATATCGTTTGAGGTTACACGCTTTGAGGTCTGCCCGGTTGATCCTGACCGAGCGGTGAGTATTTAGGATCCGACGATTCTTTCCTTCGGAATGTGACCCACGTGTATACCAGGCTACCGATCACGCTGAGATTCAATCCGATAAAGTTCAACCAGGTGAATATATAGTCGCCGCCGACGATCATCCCGAGATATGTGACGCATATGTTTTTCAAGCAGCCGATTATAGTGGTGGTCAAGGCAGAGTTGTGCATCGTACAGAGGATCATGCTGTAGGTGAGCACGAACCCCATCACGCAAGAAAGCCCGAACTGCAGGATAAAGAAAACGTTGTCCCAATGGGGGAACTCGAGGACGGAGCGCGCGTCTCCCATCCAGCCGGCGATCGCGATCGCTGGAACGATCATGAACAACGAGTTATAGTACATCAATCCGAATTTTCCTAGCTCCTTCGATTCCAGCTTCTTCTTCATGTAGACACCGTTCGCGGCGGTGAATAAGTCGTTCAACAGTATGAACACGTAACCCTCGAGATTGAAAGCGAGGTCGTTCAAGGCCGCCACCACCGCTCCGGCGATCATCGTGTAGACGCTCAACTGAACGGAAACGCGCGCCTTTGCGCCCAGTATATAGTACTCGGCGATCATCGTCATCAGAATGCTAAATCGTCTCAGAGCGGTAAACATCGGCAGGCTGAGCTGTTTGGTACCGCCTAGTCCGAAGATCATGTTACCGATGTAGATCACCGGCAACGGCCATATCTTTCCGAATGTTGCCATTTCTAGGTTAGGAAACTCGACGTAGCGCAGCTTCTTCGCGGCCAACAGCAACACGATCGTCGCCAGCATCTGACCTATGCCGAGCACTTGGAACGATGGGAATTCGAACGACGTCAACACCGTTTTGTTCACGACCGTGATCATCAGAGACGACAGCCCGTAAAACAGGGCCGAACCGACCCGCTGAAACACGACGTTCTGCTGTTGCCCCGGCATACCGATCGACTAGCATCCGTAGATTTCTTGCCACGTTCACGTTCTCTGTGTCGCTCGCTGTCAATGGTAATATAGCCGTAAAATTGTCGTCTATCGTGTCACGTGTCATGGAACATAGTACTCCGGCATAACCTTAACATCTTCCTTTTCTTCCTTTCCTTTCCTTTCTTTTCGTTTCCTTCTTTTTCCGTGTCGTTGTCCCTCGTAAGTACTCGACGAAATGGTAACCGTGTTCGAATTGATCCCGATAGATACTGCGAGCACGAAAGCCGTTCAATGACTAGTCCACCGTTCTACTCGATTTCTGCCACGCTTTTCGTTGACGTGTTCGTCGAATCCCTCGTCTCGTCTCGTTTCTACACGATGCAATCGTTGTTTACACACAGGTACACACAAGCTTGCCTTCGCACTCGCTCCTACACCAGTTTTTCTCTTTCTCCTCCAACACTCCCTCCGCTCGTTACTTGCAATTTTCGTAATTACTTTCACGTCGGTGGTTCGGAGTATGGCAAGAATGTCCGTTGCTTGTCTCATTATACGCGATTTGGTCTTTCGATGATTTCAAATCGGAGAACAATGATCCTTAGTGTTATCAATTCCAACGATAAAACCATCGAGAATGAAAACAAAAGTTGGACAACGTCGATAATCTTAACAGGAATTTAATCGTTTTCAATCGGCTTTCGTCGCGTCTTTGCGATGACCAACACCGGCGTCCACTCTAATCCTATACATATACTATACATATATTATCGAGAGCGACCCAGAGAAACGAGTTCACCTTCTTATGTCGCGGTAACCCGTGGCAGATGACGTACTTACATTTTTGGATCGACGATAACATACTGTACGTCGACAGTATACGTTCACAATTGTTGACTGTATTGGTTACCGATAATTCACGAATTTGGGCTTCTTATAATTAGTAAGAATCGAGTATCCAGTATTATTTGTTCCTGCTATGAATGCTCGACCGCAGGCTTGATACGACTTGACGCGAGGCACTAAACTAAAGTGGTGTCGAAAGCTCGGAGGATTCCTAAAATTTCAACAAAAATTCCCCGCAGTAGCAAACGTATCTAGGGATTTTAAGTTTCTAGCTTGCAATAGTTCCGCCTTGCACCGTCGTTGTTTTCGTCATGGACCTAAGGGACTGTGCATAATTCTGTGGTGGTGAGGCACAAGACGGAAGGGGTATCAACTTGTCGGCCATCTTGTGTGGTTACAGAATTACCTGGAACAGAACCTGCATCATCTTTTTAGCCTGGAACAGAACCTGCATCATCTTTTAGGCTGAATCAGAGTCTACATAGAAGACCCTCTTTTAACATAGAAGTAGCATCCACTCTGGCATTATTTGGAATCCGCTGCTAATGATGCAGGTTCTGGTCCAGGCTAAAAATTAAACTAGGGGGCAACACTATACCGGGGACACTAAAATGCCGGGCGTGAGCACTCTCATTTCCTCTCTGGTTTTCGTGCATTTCGGCGCTCGGTCAGAAGCTAAACGAGAAACCAGACGTGAAACTCGATGAAATTTTATCGACGCTGTCGACAGACGACGAGAGATGGCAAAGCACGGGCAAACGATAGTTTACTTTTCGCGCCATCACTATGTCTAACCTGTACGGAGTACGCGTAGCACCGTGATTTTATACGGGGGAAAAAAGAATCGTGCCGGTTCGAAAATATCTGACTCTGCGTTCGATTTTTGCGACGTTTCATGCACAGTATCCGTTCCGGGAAAATGGAAGAAGTGACAAAATGTAGATACATCGATTGCCTGGACGGTCGTGGAAAGGAGCAAATACTTCACGAGCTTCCCGTTTGCGATACCAGTCTTTGCGTGAGGTGGTTGATCAACAGTGGTCACGTGGACCTAATCGGAAAAGATTTGGACACGTTACGGTCCATGAAGTTTTTCGTCTGCAACAATCATTTCACGGAAGATTGCTACCTGAGCAAAGGTACTTTGAAAGAGAATGCGGTTCCCTCGCCTCATTGGAGCGTTCTTTCAAGAACGTTAAAGTCTACGAAATCGCAACGAGTAAGTAATCTCTCTTTTACTTCGTCATCGTCGGTAAACCGCAGATTGTATGCGATTTTATGCATTCACGAGAAAAATGAGTAGGTGAAATTTAAAACCGGTAAAAAGATCCAACGAACTTCAGAATACCTCGGGAATGTTGTGTTATTATTAAATCGTTCAAATTATTAAGAAAACCTTCTCGAATTTGTTGCATGCGATACAGAAAGCGATTAATTCGCGTAAAGGTCCGTAAAGATCGACGGATGTCGATATCCAAGCGATACGAACGATAGCCTAACTCCGTACCGTTGTTTTCCGCAGAAGAGTCAACCGAATGGCCAAGAAAATTCGATGGAAGGCACAATAGAGGCTAGCCAAGGTTCGGCAAATAATTGCCCTTCCGAGTTCGAAGCGAACCAGTGGTGCCGAACCTGTGCTACGAAGAAACACAATCTCGTAAGTATGACAAGCAAGGGAAAGGGCACAGAGATGAGTCTTCTATCGAAACTAAAACTTTTGATAGAAATTGACGACGAGGACGCGCTACCGACAAAGATGTGCGACGAATGCGTCGATAAATTGGAGCAGTCTTACAAGTTTTTCCAACAGATTTACGTAGCCGACAATACGTTGCGGCACGTTTTTCCGAACGCACGCACGAGCAATGTGTCCCGTAAACCGTTGTACTCGCTCGGCGAGCATCTGAAGAAAGAGCAAAGGGAGAAGGAGAAGGAGAAGGAGATAGAAAAGGTGAAAGGAAAAGAAGAGGAACTGGCGGATTGCGCTCCTCGAATCACGCGAGGTCTGTTCCGGCGTGGACGAGGAAGGCCCCGAACCCGGGGTTACGCCGGCAGGGCGAGAGGAAGGCAAAGATGGGGACCTAGAGCGAGTCAGATGCCGATTCCGGTGCCGGTCGCGAGCATCGTTTCAACTTCGATTCACGATTCCAGTATCGACGAGCCGAAGAACGAGCGCGATAACGAAAAAATATCGGAAGAGGGCCAGAGAAGCACGGTGTTCTCGTTGCTCACGGACACTTGTCACAGCGACGAGGAGCTCGATTGGGCGGACGTTTTGAAGGTAATGAACTGTCAGCCGTCGCAACGGACCTCGAAAATCCCAGTCGACGAACCGATTAAAACAGAGATCAAGGCCGAGGTCGAGGTTCAAGTCCCGGTGAAGCTGGAAGTGGAACAGCCCTCGGTCCCGGAACCGACTAAATCGCAGCAGAAATCGCAAGAAAAGGAGAAGGAAGTCCCGACCCCGAAAGCGACCGAGTCGCCGCCGATCGCGTCGTCTGTCCAACCCGAGCCAGAGACGAGCCGAATCCACGTCTCTGAAACTGCGCCCGCGCCCTCGCCCGTGCCTGTGCCACCGGTCGAAAGCAAAACCGTTCACTGCGAGCTTTGCAAGGAGACGTTCAATTCGAAGCGCGAGCTGCAGACGCATTCGGCCGCGGTGCACTCTCAGTTATCCGGCCACGTGTGCACAGACTGCTCGGCCAGCTACGAGAGCGAATCGTTGCTTGCGAAGCATCGCGCCCTGCGCCACGGACAGAGAAGATACCGCTGCGAGTATTGCGACGCCGAATTCCTCGAGAAAAGAGTACTCAGAGAGCACGTGAACAAATGCCAACGGCCCGAACAGACGGACTGCTCATGCGACTTGTGCGGAGTCGCGTTTCCTTCGAAGGAAGACCTGGCCGAGCACGTGGCGAGCCATAGCAAATGTCCTGCCGCGTCGTTACAGTCGGAAAATGCGTCTTCGAAGGATACCTCGGAACCAGATCAAAACAGAGAGGTTTCTGCCTCTACCTCTGCCTCTGCTTCGACGGTGACCGCGCCTCCGAGCAGCGACGTCCCACTTACCAAATCGAATTCCAGCGACGATACTGTTCCCGGTGCGAACAGCACGCAAGAAGCTAACGCCGAAGAGCGTGTACAGGAACATGCGCGAGACTCGAAATGCCCAAGCTGCAACGAGCAGCTCGAGGACACGGAGGATCCGAGTAGCCATCGCGCGAACTGTCGGGCGACCAAGAGGAAAGACACAACGTGCTGTTTACTCTGCGGCAAGAAATCGTTCTCCTCGACGGAGGAGTACGAACGGCACCTGCTCGAGCATTCGAAACGATCGAGAATGTCGCCGTCGTAGGATCAGAAGACATCGGCTCTGAATTGCATGATGATTGGGAGTGTGATTTATTTCGACTCGTCGTCGTTGCGACATATCATCTTCCGCGATTCGCCGCTTTCTCCGCGTGTTGCAGCGACGAATCGGACGTCCGAGTATAGATACAAAAATTACTCGACTAACAAAATTACCGGCTAAGTACAACGTTTGCGTTTACGGTCCAAATGTCCTGCTACGTGAACACATCCTGTCTCATTATCGGAACAGGTGATATTCTGTACATGTATTTTCTCACGTTTCTCGATATAGCTGATAGCCGAGCTTCAACCGCTTGCCCTACGAATTTGCTGTTTCGGCAATGAAAATTTCTTTGCCTGGAAAACAAAGAAAATTTCTATACTCGTAACAGCGAAATAGAATTCTAGAGACATCTCGTCGCGAGTCTAGCCCGACGTCGTATCGCGAGCGGTTCAAGCGTCAGCAAACTCGCAAAGTTCCCTTGCACGGATCGTCAAATTTCTTTCATACAGCAGGCAGTTTGAGAAATCTCGTTCGACGTGCGCGCACACGTCCCCGCGTACACTTACACATGTATATTGAGCGCGACGACAATACCGTTGATCCGCGAGCGCAATTGTGCAAGTTGCGGCTTTCGATTTATTTACAATCGGTCAGGGTCCTCGGCGAGAAATTTGTAAAGATGTGCACTAATAAATACAGCGTGTTTCCTTTTTGAAAATCGCAGTTGCTGGTGTTTCACGAGTAAAAACTACTGTTCCGGTCCTGGCGAGACTTCGAACGATGCGCGCGTCGGTCGATGAACGCAGCCATTCTCGAGGAAGGAATCGTCGTGCCGACGGACACCTGCAACCAAGACGATTAACGGGTTGCGCGAGAAATTCCCGATCTGTAGATTCGTTTCTGCACGGCGCAGGAACCTTTACCTGGAACCAAGGCGACGACAAAGAGATTCGAGCAGTCGCTCTTTCCTCTCCGCGCAGACACAGCAGTCCTCTGAGAAGATCCTTCGCGTCGCTCGATATTGTCGCGAAATATTCCTCGGGGAAACAAAAATCGCATTTCAGAATGTTGGTGGTGGTCTCCTCGATCGAGTCGTCCAAGAACGGCGAGAGTCCGCTGGAACGAAACAAAGATGAATCTCTCTGCCGGGAACAGGGGTAGGACAGGTAGAATACGGTACCTTAGAAGCACGTAGATGAAAACTCCGGTGGCCCACATGTCCGTGTACGGGCCCATCGGTTTCCCGAGAACCGATTCCGGAGCCGCGAACTCCAGATCCACCGGTGGGACGACCTGGTCCAGCGGCGCGGTTTTCACAGCTTCGCCAAAGTCGATCAACTTGACGGCATCCTTGTCCCGATCGATCAGCACGTTCTCCGGTTTGATGTCCAGATGAGCTCGTTTCCGGGAGTGCAACCACCATAGCGCGGACAACAGCTGACCGGTATACCTCGAGACGGTTCCTTCCGTGTAGTCGATCTTGCCGGCGAGATGCGCGAACAAACTCGAACCGTTGACTCTGCGGATTCGCAGGGAAACGTATTGCGACGACAACCTTTGAACCTGAGGATCAAGGGACGAGAATCGGGTACTCACAGTTCAAGAACTATGGTGTCGGTGTCCGGTTGCGGCACCTCCTCGAAGAGAGCGAACGCTTTAACGATGTTGTCGTGGCGAGCGGCTCGCAGCAAATCGTATTCGGCGCACGTCAACGATCGAGACTGTTTCGATCGAGACACCTGCTTCAGCGCCACTTCTCGACCGGTTCCCTGGTCCCTGGCTCGATAAACTCTCGCGAACCTACCGTTCCCCAGCTCCTTCGGCTCCACGTACATTTCGGCGAACCATGCCGCGGCCGCTTCTCGACCCACGACCTCGGCGTTCTTCGAAGGTCGCGGACTCTTCACGAAACCCAGGAGCGCCGCAGAGTTGTCGTCGACGGACGTTGCGATCGATGGTTCGTTCACGATCGATTCGTCGATCGGGCTACTTTCGTTTGCGGCGTTCCACACGTTTGGACCGATACCTGGAAGATCGATTGGTTGTCATTGAATTCGCACGGGCCGCCGGTTTACGGTATTCGCTCCGAGAGTAAACACACCTGAAGGAACCGTAAAATAAAAGAGAAGGGTACTACAAATTATCAAACCCTTCCCGTACTTTAACGCGTGATGAAGATTTTGGCACAAACGTAACCATCACGAGTCAGAGTCGTGGAATGATTTACAAAAGACTGTATCACAGGTATTTACATTTCAGCTAGTATTGCAACTGTTTTCGAGCATCACTCTGGTCCGTTTACCGCGCATTGACCCCTACCGTTTGGGCCCGGATTTCGTCGAACTAAATGGCGCGGGAAGGGGTTAACAAACTACCTCTTTGCAAAGAATTACCTTATCGATATTAGATTCTAGCAACGGGGACGAAGCATGTTTACTCGTCGATCACTCTTGGAGCGAGTAGCGTAACTCGGGGAGGCGTCGGAAACGTACCAACAACTCGCAGAGGAATTTTCGCCGAGCAAGAGCCTGTCTCGTGATCGACGCGGCAATGGTAAACTCCGGAATCGGAGGGCAGGCAGGGAACGATCTCGAGAGAGAGGGAATCGGCCGTTTGGCAGATCCGATACCGGTCGGTTCTCTCGATGTCGTCTCGTTGGCCCTCCTTCTTCCAGGAGACGATCGCCCGTTCCGCGCGACGAACCTCCAGCACGAGACGAGCCACGCCACCGGCCGTCGCCCTGATCGAACACGGAATAGTCAAGATCGCGGGCGGACCGTTCTCGTCCGCGGGATGCTCGCGCGGAACGCGAACGTTCTCGGCCGCCTCGGTATCGATTCTCCGCGGACGGAAAGACCATGCGCGGCTGATAGACGAATTCGGAACGAGACTCGCCGGGATCCAGAACTCTTCCTTCCTCCCGACCACCGGGGAGACGATCAACCCTGGACCGTCCAATCGAGAGATCTCCAGCTCCTCTCCGGCACGCAATTTCCCCCAATCCGCGGTCAACCTTACTCTGCTACCTGGAACGATCTGCGGAATCTACCTATTAACATTGCGGCCACTCCATTCCCATCCCCATGCACCGGCTCGCTCTCTCGATCGTTCTAGCCGCGATTTTTCCCGTCTCGAGTCGTCCAATTCGCCGACGAGAACCGTTTTTCTCTTCCCCCATTTCCCATAACTACTACAGTTTCTTTAACACTTTGGGGACGGATGGTCCCTCGGTCCTGGTACCGTTCGCCTAAGCGGCAACAATTGATTTCGTTACCAATTTCCTTCGCGCTCGCTCTCTCTCTCTCTCTTTCTCTCTCTCCTCCGAGGCCCGAACATTCGAGCCGTCCCCAAGGTGTTAACGCATTGTTAATTCGTAAGCTCGTCAACAACTGCGTCGTATTCAATCACCGATCATACGGAAGCAAACAGAACGGAGAAAAAGCGACAGAGATTAATGCTTCTACTGTAGGGTAAGACGGAAAATGGAAACAGAGAGAAAGTAAGAGAGAGAGAGAGAGAGAGATAGAAGGCAGACAGACAGAGGAAAAGATAGCGTACAGCAACATCGACAGAGAGCAATAGCACCGGCAACGAAACCTATATACCATTCAAAGAGAATTTTACGGTAACGGAATGCTGTCCACAGTGGAATGGTAAACGATAGCGGTGGCGGAGACGACGGCGGTGGCATCGGCAAGAACATTTAAACAGCGGTGACGACCACAACGACGATGACGACGACGACGACGACGACGACGATGACGACGACGACGACGACGACGATGACGACGATAGACAACGACGAATAAAGGTATGTCGTGCGCGCAACACAGAACAAGAGATAACCGCGGTCGAAACGAAAAGCACGATTACATCGATTGTCAGGATCCGAAGCGTCTAAGATGTCTCTGCGATGCGTGCAATGAATTTCACGGTTGGTCCGTTGCAGAAAAATACAAACTTGTTCGGGAAAGGAGGAGGGCGTCGCGCGTCGCGCTTATAGCATCTCTTCAAGGACAAAAATTAGAGAACTGATCGCTGCACCAACGAAAAGTTATACGATAGAGAGGGAATAGCAGCAGGCATCAAGAGGCAGAGAAAGAAGAATCCTTTTGCTGCAATTGCAAGAATTCCCAATTACGGATAAGCAAATAGATTTGTACTGGGGTCGTTCCGCGCGAAATCGCACGGGTATGCTTCTCGGAGAGCAACGTTGTCTCGGATTTCGAGTTGGAAAGATATCAAAATTGTACACATTTCGAAATCCGAGCGTAGAGTGCTCGCGAGAAACGAAGCCGATTTCGCGTGTCGAACGACCGGTACGCGTATCGAGTTGAAGTCTGATGCAATGTTGTCGCTTACCGGAATCGAGTTGTTGCGAACGGGCGACCGTGGTCGCAAAGTGCTCCGGAATCCTTCGAGGAAATGCAGTCTGCTCTTGGTGGGGCTCGGGGTCCTCGAGGATTCGTCGAAAGTACCGGCACCGGTGCGAGATCGTTGGAGAAGCGACGTGGTGGTTGTGGCAGCCGCAGCCGCGGCACCGGTTGCGGTCGCGGTCGCGCCCGCTGTCGCTGCCGACGTCATAATCGCCGCCGCCAGGGTTTTCGCAGCTGAAGCGGTGGCGGTGGCCGAACCGGAGATCGTCTCGTTCTTTCCATCCTCGTTCGGTTTCGACAAGCACTGCGATATCGTCGGCGAAACCGTCGAAAGAACGCTTCCTCGACACGGAGATTCCGGGCTCGCGCCACGACTGTACGGCCAGCAAATTATAAATGAAATTTAAACACGGTACCGCATCCATGGACGCGTGCGCCTTTTCTCTTGGTCTGACGCGGTTACGCTATTTCGTCTATGGCTCCACTCAACGCTCAGATCATATCCTATTTACTCGTACGAGGGTGAACCCTTTGCGCTCGAAGCAACTCCGAAATCAATTCTTCTGACATAGAATATTTCCTCCGTACGAAGTTTATTACTATTATTCTTCCAATTCAGAAAGAATGTTAAATCTATTAACGCTAGAACTACCTAAACGTGACTTAGACTTATCCCTTTATGATAACAGCAAGATTGAATTTGCTTTGAATGATTTTTATGGTAACATGTACTCCAAAGAAGAGATACATATATTAAAAAATTTCTCGTGAAAACGTTTTCATAGTTTCAGTAATCGTGAAAGAAGAAATGATCCTCCAGCAGTCATTTTGACTGGTTCGGTAGTTCTAGTGTTAATCTAGATGAATATTAAATCTATTATTCTTTGCCAGTCGAGTGCTAAGGGTTGATCTTGTCGGCACCTTAATAGTGTCGCGTCACCTCGAAAATTTTGTCGCCCGGTGTCGATCAACTTTTACAAATTGCATTTTCAGATGGTAGTCGTTTCCTACTGGTTTCACCCTTTACAAGTCGGTGGTCATCGTGCGCAACGCGAATTTTGTACGATAATGGTCTCTAGTGACAGAGAACGTACTTGAGCGAAAATAAATAAAGAACGGAGTATTGTCTTGCGGGCAGAAAAAAAAAATATTCCGGGAGACAGTATCGCAAAAATTCAGCTAGAGTCGCACGTTGGACCACTGTTGGAAGAAAGTAGAAGCTCTGGTAAAGGGTGAAACGCGAGCGAATCAACGAAGAAACACCAATCACCGAAGCCCCGATACCCCCGCGTATCCAGTACCGTTGTTGCAGTTAGTTTATTGGAAAAATGTTTGTGCGGACATCGAGGAACAGGCTCGGAGAGAACGAACGACGCAGTACCGTGTTTTTTGGCAAACGATAAGTGAAACAAGCTGTTAGTCGAACAAGAAGGTAAGTAAGTATTGTTAGAATGGGCGTGGGAGAAGGACGCATCACACTCGAAGATGTTGATCAATGTACAATTTATTCTAAACAAAATGTTTACGGTCTCGCGGAATCATTAGTCTTAGTTTTTATGTCGTCTCTCGTGAGTGCACATCTATGTACAGCATACTATCCCCAATTCATTTCCATCCACCTTGTATTATATAAACATTATTAAAAGTATTATACACTTGGAACGTCAAGTTGTTAATAGGTAATGTATGTTCCTGTTGGGGGGTGGAATAGCACCTGAACTATAATAATACCCGGCGTGTCGTGTACCTCGTTTCGTGGCACGTGTACCTCTGCGGCTTTTCCGTTTTCTTGCACGCGCGCTTCTTTTCTTTTTTTTTTCTTTCTTTCATTTAACGATACAAGAGTTTAAGCACAATACGTATGCGATGAATATTATAATCGTGTTCCTCTATTCTTAATCGTTATCATTACATACTCGTCAAACGGAGGAAACTGTTCGAACAAATGAGCGGCGGTTTTCTAGCAAAAAGTATGAATTTTGACATCGTGTGTTCGTTGTACTCAACTATTAAACGATTGCATATTATAGTTTTGTCAATGAAACTTTTCTCGTCGAGGTTACTGTATTACCCCACCCCTCATCGACGCGCGGCACCACGCACATACAAATACACGAACATACACAGCACGCATTCGTACACGCACGCACGCACGCACGCACGCGTCAAATGCATGCAGACACACGGCACAGATACATGACGCACGTATACGGAAACATGCAGCAGACACGCTCTTTTATTTCTTGTTCTCTTTGTCTCCAAACACGACATACGAGTAAAGGAATAAGTGTGTCGGTATCGGTGTAGGTGTGTGTAGGGTGTTGGGATTTGTGTGTATATATATATATGTGTGTGTGTGTGTGTGTCTGTGTAAAGAGGGTGGAATTCGTGTAACAGTGAATATACATTGTTATACCTACCCCCACCTGCACAGGTGTGCGAATATATAGTCGAGGAATAACAGAGTCCATTTAGTTCGCATCGAGTTGCATCTTATCGCGTGACATCGCATTGCATCGTATCGCACAGCATCGTATCGCATCCATAATTGTAGCATACCGGTCTCGTCTGGCTCTGTGTCGTGTCGTGCCGTATCGTATAGTATAGTTATGGTATGATACCGTACCGTATCGTTTTGTCTGTTAATCGTACGATAAACTACGAATATTGCATAGTAATGTAATGCATGATCGTGTCTCGGGTGAACCGTAGCAAGCCCGGTCGGAGGAACGTCTATAAAACGACTCGAAAAAGGAGGTAGGTACATTACGTAGCCAGTGAGTGTATATATATATATATATGTGTATGTATATATATATATAGTGAAAGACGCTCTCGCGCTAAAGCCACTCCACAGCAACAGCGAGGTAGAAATTCTCAGACTGCGATGTTAAGGCAAACAAGAGGAAGCACTTCGCACAATATGGTGGAGATAGATAGATAGATAGATAAATAGATAGATAGATAGATAGAAAGAGAGAGTGAGAGAAAGAGAGAGAGAGAGAGAGAGAAAGAGTAACGTACGTGTATCGTGATTAGAGAGAATAAATATTCAGGTAGAGGTGAGACAACGTAAACACGAGAAGGAAAAAACAGAGAAACGAACGGGCTATTATCTTTCAGGAGACGACTACGGTTCTCTAGCGTGTACAGCGCAGTTCTCTGTATCCTTTTCTTCTTCATATATATATATAAAATATACAAAAATATGTCGGAACGAATCTTCACAGGTCGAGCGTTGAAAGAGAGTCAATGCAATGTTGTGTGAATTAGATAGAGAGACGCTTACAGTGGATCTTTGGTAAGTTCCTTTTGGTAGGCAATCGGCGACTGTATCGCCTTCAGAAAGTCACGTTGGGTCTGCAGGATGGCAGTGATCGTTTCTACCCATTCCTGCTTCCGTGGCCCGGTTTCTTCGAGGGCGCTGCAAAAGAATCTGAGGCCAGGTTTCCGGGGGTCTGTTGATCGGATCTCGAACTTCTCCGGATCGTCGTAGCACTTTTCCAGACTCATCTTATTCACCTGTCACGCCGAAAAACAACGCGTTTCAACGTTCATTCGAGCAACAAGTAACAACAACGAAACGAATCGGAGTAAAGAGAACCCTGGTCCGAAATTCGAATACTGGAAATTTGAATTTTCTGGCAGACAGTTTTACAAATTATAACGCTATTTATATCGAGTCCGTCGTGGGGATCGTCAAAGGACTCTCACCTGGATATGAGCTTTGTAAGTGTAGGCGGGATTCGTGAACTGCGTTTTCTTGCCGACAGCTTCGCTGAAGATGATGTTTTGCTCGAATAGAAAAACATGCCATTCCCTTCCTCTGCTCGAGAGATTCGACAATTCCGACACCAACAGCGGACCGTGCAGCAACAATTTGCCCTGCGCGGTGATCTTGCCCTGAAAAGCAACACCGAGACGGGTGAACAACACCGGTACGAAAAAACGAAGCTGCGTTCTACGAAGAGGATCGCTTACGTCGAATCCCTGCAGTCTTCCGACATCCATCATGTCGTTGGCCGCCTTCGGGATAACGCGCATCACGTGAACCGCCGCTCTCAAACCTTCGATTTCCGAGGTTCTTCTTGTCCGTTCGGTGAGCCTCAACGCTTCTCTGAGAAGAAGTTGATACTTGGTGATTCTCTGCACCGGCTTGATCAGAAGGTCGCACAGCTGTAACCGGTGCCCGAGCTTCTGTCTCAGATCCTACGGCACAGGAGCAATCACCGGTTTACAGAAACGAAAAATGCCAACGGGAGCTCGATATAGGCGTACCTCGAAGTAGGTGTCGATATGCTCGGAAACAATGTACTCGGAGACAGGTTTGTTTTGACAGTAGACGACGTACATGTGCAGCTTCCTTTCGTATCTCTTGAAAAGTGGACCGAGCTCTTCCGGCCGCTCCAGGCAACGTTCCAGGGCTTTCAAGAAGAAGCTATTCGATCGATAAAATCATCGAATTAAATACGAACCTGTTTGTCAACCGTTCAACCGATTCTAACCGCGTTATGGGAGACATTTTAAAGGAAAACTCACTCTCTGTGCCACTCGTAAATCGCCTCTAAATTGCCAAATACCATTTTATCCTTTCCGCCGCGCAAGTCTTCTGGCAAAGGGATTTCGCATTCGGGATTCCGCATCAGCGCCAGGTAACCCTCGACTATTTGCCCGAGATCGTTCACGTAATCCTTCTCCGTTTCCACCAGTTCTCGTATGACGAACTGTCGCTTCGTTAGAATGGTACTTTCCGCGTCGGATTCCTCCGTGGAGATGTAAGGCGGATTGCTGGTCGTCGCCGTGGCCGTTGCGGTCGACGTAGACGTCGCTGTTGCCGCCGCCATCGTCGTCGTCGCTGCCATCCCGGTGACGCTTTCCGTCGCGGACATCGAACCTTCGCTGTAGGCGTCTTCGTCGCCAGCAGCGGCGACGCTCGAACTCTTACCGCTGGGCGTTCGCAACAGACTCTGCCTCTCCTGGTTCTCCGTGTGCTGTTCCTGTCGTCGTGGTTGATACGCGTTATCGGCCAACGTCAAACTCATCCGTACTCATTCGACCGAGGCACACTTACCATTCTCTCTTTTACGATCTGCTCGATCTCTGCTAAATCGACCGTCGTAGCACCGTCCAGAATCTTCGTGGACCGCTCGGACACCTGTGACAGAACACCAGCGAATTGATTTGCAAGTTGTAATATAAATAATTCTTTCTTCGATTACACGAGCAACCGAGTAGCATACAGTCAGTCTCACGACCGATGACACGCACACAGTTTAAATCGGAATAACTTCACTATACATGGACCAAAGTCGACTTCGGTTTCTCTGTAATCTCAGTTTGAATTACTGATAAAAAAAAAAGAGTTATTCCGATTGAAAGTGTGATGTCATCAACTATGGATGACTGACTGTCGTCTTGGAACGGTTTATCGGAACGTATATAAAAAAAAGTCTCGTTCCATTTAAAGATTAGGGTCGATCTTGCAACTCGGTTCACACCTCGCGACCTATATAAAGATTAGCAACGTCGGATCACAGGGTTGAAATCCTCGGCACCGGAGCGAGTATCATCCGATGCATTTGTTCTCTTGTGACCTAGTTGAAACAATGTACAACTGGATAATTAACGATTCTCCGTGCACGAATGATTCTCACCCGAGACTTTCCGCAACTTTCCGTGGGGATAGCGGCACCGGAGGCTCCGTTGGCGGTTCCTACGAGGATCGGGTCGGTGATGGGTTTCATCGGCGGCGGAAGTTCCAGATCGTCCTCGACGTCGTCCGCTCCGTTCTGCTCGGAATAAGTCAGCGCCTCGACGTCGTCGGGCTCCGGCTGGTCCTTCTCCAGCTTGGAGCTCTGCTCGATCTCGCCTTTCTCCTCTTCCTTGACGTCCACTTCGGTCGGAATGTCCGCGTCGAGGTCCGCCGCGTCGAGATCCGCCGCTTCGGACGCTGCAGCGGAGACGTGCGTCGACGTGCCGGCCAAACCGGACGGCAAACCAGAAATGGATAATGGGGCGGCGGGCCTCGATACTCGCGTTTGCTCCGCACCGCTGGGCAACTTGAATCGCTTTTCCGAAACGTGTTTCTTCAGCGTAGAACGATCGGCGGACACGAGCGCGGTCGATGTGGACGCCGGCGTCGGCGTCGGCGTCGGTGTTGCTGCCGCTGCTGCTGTCGCCGTTGCGTTCGTTGATTTCTCAACTTTACCTTGACTGAGCTTACGCAACGGTGGTGGCAGCCACTTTCGTCTGCACGGTCAGAGAATTACAAATTTCTCTTTTGGCTCGTTGGTTGTCCCGTTAAGGGGCTACGGACAACTTGAAATATCAATGTTGTACGACATTCAAACTATACTCTCCCAAATTTTGTCTTGTAGAACATCTATCCCCATAAGGGGGATACATTTTCCTATTTTTCACGTTTCCAGGTGTATGCACGTAGCCCCTTAAATCTTCTTTCAGTGAATTTTCGGCTCGCTTGTTACTCACCCGCTGAAACCGCGTCTCTTGTTCCCAGGAGAACTCGTGTTCGCCGTGCCGCTTCCATCGCTCGCGACGCTCTCTGAAATCAGTAAACGAAGGATATTTCGTTGGTCGAGAAGCTTGACAACGCAGGAAATTCAGAAATTATGCGTTCTAATCGATGAATTGTTCTCTCGAGGAAACCGCCAGCGTACGAGACGCGTCTGCGGAGTTTCCTCGAGCGACGGCTCTATTGTACCGTAATAAAGTCGACCGCTATTCTATTCGATTCGCAAAGACTACTCCGGATCTTCGGCGGACGATTCAACTTTACTGTTCCATTGTGTTCGGCGCAACGAGAAGTGGCATCGAGTGCGGAAGTAATACCTGGGAAAATACGTTCGAGGAAAATCGACGAACGAGAGCTTGAACGCTCTTAATCGTCGCTAATTGCGCGGTTGTCGGAAACGAACGCATCCCCGGGCTTAATCTCGAGAGGCTAGGAGAGAGAGAGAGAGAGAGAGAGAGAGAGAGAGAGAGAGAGAGAGAGAGAGAGAGAGAGAGATAGTAACGAGGAAAACCGCGCGTATTCCGCCTATCGTTTCGGTAGAAATCTCGAGGCACACGAGCGTGCCTCGCGGCTGCCAACAAGTTAATGTGACACAATTTTAGAAAAGGTTATCGACCATCGGTGCAGAGTACGTCGATTACGCCGAATATGTAACACCTTGCTCCACTGGTACGCCAATCGGAGACTCACCGGTCAAGGACATAGTTATCCCGGTACGTACATCGTCGTATTGATCCGATACGGCTGCGTCGGAGCGCGCGTACCATAAACGTTCTCAAATATATAACCGTATTTTGACACCGATCTACACCGGTGTGTACAGCATAATACAATATTGTACAGCGCGTACAACGCCTATGTAATATGTACGAATGTGCTCGCACGATTTTTCCAACTCGCGCTTCCCTTCGTCGCAGCGATTTCACTTGAAATTTTTCATTGCACCGTGTTCCTCGTATCCTACATCGTAATCCACTTTATTTGTCTCTCGTCCTATGTTGCTTCACCCGGTTCACCATCGGACGTTGCTTTACCCTAACTTATTCCGCCCCGCTTCGATCCGTCCGTCTATCTCAACGTTTTAGACTTTTCCTCCTTCGCTTAAACATCTTTCCCCATTTAACTTTTACCGCATCGTTCCGCAGAGTGATCCGGCACTCGCGATACAACCGAGAACGGAACGATACCGCGCGACAAACATCAAAAATTTCTCCATTCTCGAGAAAATTAACTTTTAGAATTCACTGAGCATCGCTTGTGGCACATGTTCGCGAGAACTTGGCGACGTTATAGCTCGATAACTATTTCGTCGCGACATATGGTATCTTTCGAACTTTTTGTCTTCCCGACCAGCGGAAGGTATCGATGTGAAAATGATGAGGGTATTCTTTTACGAATGTCCACCGATCCAGAGGTGCAGATTCGCGATCCCTTTCAGCCGTTCCATCGAGCTTTCAATAAGAGTTACACGCCATGACGGCTTCGCACGACCGAACTTGGTCCTCATTTCATGAACCAGTGACAAAAGAGTCGTACATCAACTTTTAAGGAGTCGTTGCAAAGCTTAGACCTCGATCTTCAAATCTATGGCGATTTCATCGACGGGGAAACTTTTTGAAAGGCTTCGAATTTGCTGCATTTTTCTCGGGAAAAGTGGGTCTTCGGATCTGCTACATTCAAATATCTTAGAGGAAAAGAAACACTGCGAAAGTTGAGGCTTCATGCTTCGAAATGAGTCCAGGCTTATTTTTCGAGAATCGGAGATATAGTGTTTAACCAGTTAATCCGAAACTATTGCATAAATTCTATTGAATAAAAATGTAACTCTTTCTCATATAGCTTTACAAGGACTTTATATATTCGTCATTGCTTGATTTTAATTCCGCGCCGTGAGGGATTTCTAAAATTAAATTCCACGCTTAACTGGTTAAATACTTTTTGGGTCCCATATGGGCCGGTAAAGAGGGGGTCTACTGTAGCTTGAGGAAAATGTCGACGTACTGACCTGCGTCGTCTGGTAGCGTGCCGGCAATCACGTTCTGGGTGTTTAATCCAGCGGACGACACGCCGGTGGTTACCGCAGCGGCTGCCGCGGCCGCAGCCGCAGCGGCAGCCGCAGCCGCTGCCGCCGACGAGGACGACGAGGACGAGGACGAGGACGAGGACGTTAGTCCGATGCCGGAGGACGACGACACGGGTGTCGTGATTCCGCCAGAGCTCGAGGAGGTTTGACTCTGATTGCTCCACCCTGGGTGGTATTGCTGTTGCTGCTGCTGCTGCTGGTGTTGATGTTGGTGCTGATGCTGTTGGCTCGGAGTCTTTCTAGATGGGGATGTCTTGTTGGAAGCTGAGGGTGGTTGCTTCAACGCGCTCGTCGGCACCAACCCCTCCGGTGGAGGATCGACCTGTCCTTGCGCAACCAGCAGACGCACGTGGGTCCACTCGGCTGTGTTGACACCGCTGATGTTGCTTCCATTTTCCAATACCTCGACTTGCTGACCTTTCGTCACCGTCAACTCCCTCGAGCCAGGTGCCGCCGAGTGATCCGCGATAACCCAAGTCAGCTCGGTTACGCCGGTCTGAAATCATTCATCGAGAACCATAAACAAATGCCTCCTCCCTCCTCGTCCCCACCCTTCAGTTTATGCGATTCTATACCATCGTTCGAGCCGGGCCGGGTCGGGCCGGGCCGAGGCAACTTTAACGATCGATCTTCCGTACCGGGCAGAGAAAATTTTTCCTCTGTCCGCCTTTTCCATTTTTACCGTAAGTGTCCGGATTATTTAAGAAGTTTAAAATAGCCCCGTGCGACCTTCTACGAGGAATTCCCGCGACACTAATGTTTTCGTCTCTGTGTGTGTGCTAAAAATTCCACCTTTTTCGCACCGTTCAAATTTTTCCCACGTGCCGCCGCTTAAAATAAACCTTCGACATTGTTCCGATAAAAATGCTAAAACACGATGCATCGGTGCCGGCGTTGCGCAAATTATTTCGCGCATACGCGAGAGCAACTTCAACGAGATTTTGCTCTTTCCGAATGATTTTCCGGTTCAGTCGTAAGTTGCAAAGCAAGACGGAGATAATAAACATCGTGGCAGTGATCGCGTACATGCGAGACAATTGAGCACGCTAAAATCGGACAATTTCAATACGCGTCTGCATTGTAACTTTACGACTAGGCAAACAGAAACCGTTCGACAAGGTGCAGCGCGTGTAGACTTTAAAAGCCTGAAACATTCGAAGGTGTAGGAATCGCGTGACGTCGCTTGGAGCGGTCATAGTCAAGTTTAGCAACCGAGATCTATCACGTTTCGGAGACGGGGATCTCTCTGTTCTCTCCGTTCGGGCGAAGACGCGGCGGACTTTGAACTTGGAACGTAAAAGATTGACGAGAGCTAAATGAAAAACCCGAGCACCCGGACGAGATGCACAGGACCCGGTGAGACGAGTTCAAATCGGAGCTGAGCAAGTGGAAAGTTGAAGGGAGAGGAGACGAGCGCGGATTGACAAAATGCCGAGCACACCGATTATCTATGACTTTGCGGACCGATGGAGCGTTTAATGGATTACCGATGCTCCAATGATTTCGATTTTATCGAAATAGCTCGTCTTCGGTGGACAGTCTGCGGCCTCCTAACCGTACCTAAAGCGCCTATATTTCTCTCGAGGCTCGAGCGTGCCGCGCGAGAAGCAAACAAACGAAAACACAGGCATGAATGGTAGATGCGTGGGGTGTCGATTCCCGTCTCTCCTTCTCCGTGGTTATCGCGTCTCGGTTTGCACGTCGTGCTATTTACTTTTTGCCATTACGCGCGAAAAGATTCGCCCGCGATAACCGCCGCTTGACGCATCGCCGGAGATAAGTCCCTCGGCAATCGTGGTCGCAGCAGAACGCGACTTCCGGAGAAACGGAAATAAAGGTGTGGAGCGTGTGGTCACCTTCGAGAAGCATTAATAACTTGAACGCTCTCACGTCAGCGCGTCTCTTATCGAGTAAAACGAGTGCACTCTGGAAGCCCTCAGGACACGACACAATTTGTCCGCGCTAAAATATTAAAATTCGTCAAGCAACAACGTCATCGGACGATCGACCCGTCGCGTTCTTTACGCAATTTCGACACGTACTTGCAAAACCGGGTAGCGATCGAGTAGGATCGAAAGTTCCCGAACGAATCTGTTATCAGGGTTGGTCGTACGCAACGAGGATCCGACCGCTTCTATGCACGATTGTGCGACGATAAACGGCCGAGAAGTCAAAACAGTTAGAAGAAGCTAACTGCTCGTGGTCCTGCGTCGCATTCCGCCCGACGAAAATAGACTTTTTCCACGTGCCAAATTTTGCCGATTCTACTCGAATCTTCCTCCGCGCTCTCGATACGCGTCTTATCGAACGAAGGACCCTCTGTCTCGGCGTGCTCGTCCGCCGGAAATTAGGACAGCAAGATCTCGGTCCTTCAAGATCTCTCTAAGCGACACCGTTCGGCGATGTTCGAGCTCGATCAAAGATTCGAACGCGAGGAACAAACTTGCGGGCGGAAGCCAATAATATACTGCGCTTCGCGTCGAACACTGGACGCCTCGCTTCCGCAGGAAACGCGAGCACGATTTTCTCATTGATCTCGCGGAATCGCCGGAGTCGTCGATCAATTTGTGGACACTCGACCGGAACGATAAGCGTACTCGTCTTTCCATAAATTGACATCTCGACGCGTCCGAACGTCAAATTCCGAGCGACATTTCCTGCGAGTCTTGCAGAATTGTCGCCGGGACAGCAATTATAGACGGTCGAGAAGTACACGGAGATCGTTATCGGCAGGGCGGATGACATCCAGCGAGGAGATCGCATGCAAAAGGGGTAGCATCGTCTCGAGCGGTAAATCGGCAGGGAACGACGCCGAATAAGGACAGCCTCGATCGAGGACGAAGGCGGAAAACCGCGGATGTGGCTACCGATACGGCGGCAACGGACGTGGACGTTGACAACACGGTTAAAACGAGAAAAACGATGGTGCATCGAAGAAACGGATCGATTACGTAACTTCCTTAACCCGTCGCGCTATAATTTTCTCGGTATCGACGACAACGAGAGTCTCTCTGACGTTTAGGATCGCCCGGAAGAACCGGAAACTGTCGTGTTCGTATTCCTACGATCTAAACTCGTCTTCGATAGCTTTCATGTGAAATCTTCGCGAACGAGACTCGAAGTTATAGGGCAAGGGGTTAACCCGGTAAAATATGCCAACGACTCGAAGTGGAGCGTGCAAATAATTGTCGCACGATACCGCGGGTTGCGGCTGCGGCTGGGTCGTTGGAGAGTTCGCACCGGAGCGAGCGTTTCCCTCTTCAACGACCGAATAAGGGCACACGCGAGCAAAGGGGTGGTAATAGTTTTCGGGCAAGAGAGGATTGATCGTCGCATCGCGGCACCACTGCACCGTCGTCGCACTTGCCCAAAGATTTCGGGAAATTGGCTGGCGAGAGAAGACAAATATCGTGGAGGGAGGATCTCGGGGAAGTATGCGATGCCAGCAACAGCAGCACCGCGCATACGTGATAGGTGGTACAGAGGTTCGTAGTGCTCGAGTACCTGGGACAGAGAGGTCTGACGGTGCAAACGACGACTCTGGAACGAGCCCGGAGTGTCGATCGTGTGCTGCCTGGATAGGGCAGCGTGCGGCTGAGCAACGGAGGTCTGCCGGAACCAGGGTAACGAGATCTTCCTGCGGGCTTTCTGGACCATCGTTGCAGGCTTTCCTGCTGGCGACGTCATGACAGTTTCGCCTCGTGCTCTCGCAGTTCACGTGTGGAAATAGAACGGCCGAGCGTACACGGCGAAACACGGAACAATCGTCGCGCGTACGACCGACATGGTTCTTCCGCTGTCTGTGTTCGTGCGTGTCTCTCTCTCTCTCTCTCTCTTTCTGTACTTCTCACGGACGAACAAAGGTTCGAAAACGCAACTCTCGGACTTGGATGAGATCGGTCGTGTCGGCAGCCGCTCACCGTCGAGCGGACGACCTGTTCGACCCGAGTGTCGCGCCCGTACTGAGCCTGTTACCTATCAGCCTCCTTCCCTGTCCCTGTCCCTGTCCCGCCGATCTATTTCTCACCCCTTCACCCCTTACCCCCTTCCGTCCGACACCGAGTTTCCGCGTCTCTTTTCTTCCTCGATAGTCTCTCGCCTCCCGTACACACGCGACCCGTTCCCGACGCGCTTGCTCACTTTTCGATTATTCCCGAACCCCACCCAAAACTCTGCTCGCTCGCTCGCTCGTCCGCTTGCTCGTTGGATGATTTGGTTGGTTCGTTGGTTTCATTCGTCCCATCCAAACCGGCAGAGCAACCGGTGCACGACTTCCGTTGCAACGTTCCCGGTTGCTTACGTTCAGAATACCCGGATCGTTTCGATACTGCATTCCCAACCGCATTTAACGAGCTCTTCGAGGCAAATCCTCGGAGAGGTTCGTGTCTCTCGGTCCTACCCTCGGTAAAGGATGGCTAAACGACCTTGACCAATCATACTCTTCGACAGAAATGCCACCCGGGGGTGTAGTCGAAGAGCCTGGCTAAAATGCTGCAGCGGTTTCTAACCAACGACTCTGTGGAGCTCCGATCAGGATAGGTGAACGAACTCGGGGAGGAACAACGTTTTATGGGCAATCGGGTATCACAGTTTGACAATTTTTTGTGCGGAGAATACCACTGATTCGCGGTTATACCGCACAGTTATCGTATCAATTATTTTCTGTTTCACGCGATATACAAACATGACGTTTCGTTCGAAGCGAAAGCTGCTTTAGTACCAAGCTCAAAATTCCGTAAGTTAACAATTAATGTCAGAAATGGCAATGTCGTAGGTTCGTCGTTTGCTTATTGCCGATCTGGCCAGATTTGTCAGAGCTATGACTCAAGGGGTTGTCCTACAGGGAGTACAGGGTGTCCCAGGTATTTACAACCTCGCAGAGAAGGGGATGATTCCCCGTGGAAAACCGAGTGTAAAATATTTTGATTGGATTGCTTTTGTCTTCTCTCTGATTGTACTAAGGCACCCTGTGTCAGGGATAGAAACAGTTTCGAAACTGTGTGAACTAACGCTACGACAGAATTGAAACGTGACGCCTTACCTTGTCCGAGTCCGTGGTGTTGGTGGACCCGAAGGATGCCAGGGAGTTCCTGTCCAAGTTCTCGACGCTGTCGTCTAGAGAGGCGCACTCCTCGAGATCTCTGCTCGATCGTTGACTCGAACTCTTTTTCGCAGGGCTCTTCGGCATGCTTAAACTGAAATACGTTTCTTGGATAACCTCGCGCAATCTCTTCACCCACAACTGTTTGGCATCCATCGAATTGGCACGGAGAACTACTCGCGTGTCGCTGGTCGGCGCTCGGCCCGTCCAAACAGCGAATTTGCACTCGTCGCCCTCGATGTGCTCGGTTACGCCCAGTTCGGAGGTCATCAGACGGCTCTTGTATATATATTTCACCTAAGGCGCGATAAAATTGTTTATTCGCGACATATGCATGTGTTGACACATTCGCGACCGGCGCGACGATTAGGTGATCGCCGTGCACAACTTTCAAAAGTGTACCACAATCGAGTAGCGCGAGTGTCTACTGTTCAACACTACGTTTACGGACAGAGATTATTTCCAAAAAAAAAAACTTGACTAAAAGACTTAGAACGACGCGCGTCGCGTCACCGGTCTCGAATGCGTCGACAAAATTGTTTGTTTGCTATCCTCGCGACGATTACCCACCTTCCCGGCGGAATCTTTGACCTCTTTGCTGAACAGCAGGTACAACTCGAAGAGGAATATGTGCCGATCCCTGCCTTTTCTGATCAGTTGCTTCGGATCCCACACGGTGAACGAGTCTTGCAGCACTACGTCGCCAAGAGTGTCTATTCTTACGTCGCATCCTTCCAGCATGCTCAAATGTAAGGCATCGTTTGCTTTCTTAGGCACATTTAACATCACTTCCAAGCCGTCTTTTATCTCGCCCTGTCCTTCTTGGCAGCAAGCCTGAGAGTTCGGGTAAACGGGGGAAAAAAAGGGAAATTTTAACGAAACCGGAATAGATAAAAAACGGTGAAACATGTTTGCAAGCGCGCGAGTACGAATGCGTTACTCGCCTGGTCGATCAAATACTCTTTAAATGGGAATAACTTGTTTTTACTCGTGTTTGAATCGGACACGAAAAGTTCCGATATTTTCCAAACAATTGTTTACATGTCGTGTAAAAGAGTCCGGTCTAATTTTAAAAAAAGTTCCTTCGTATACGCTCTACACCAGAAAATAGCACAAGAAAACGAAGCCAGGTGGAAACGCTATCGATTTATCGGCCGTGACGGTACCTACGTACCTGAAGATCTTTGAGGAGCAGCTGATACTTTGTGATTCTCTGCACGGGTTTGATTAGGTACGCGGCGATCGGATGCTCGACACGATGCTTTCTTTGCAGTTCCTCGAACCATGTGCCGCCGTGAGCGACCAGGAACTGGTTGCTCTCCGGTTTATTTTTACAGTACGTCACGTACATGTCAAACTTGGGCGCCTACGCGAAACAAACACGAGGCGAACGATTAAATATGATACGATAATTCCGATCGAGACGGAAATCAACGGAAACTCGGAACCTACCCAAGTGACGAAACAATGCCCGACGTCCTCCGGCATGGTCTCGTATTTTTCCAATTCGCGGAGAAATATATTGCTATGAAACTGATGAATCTCTTCCATATTGCTAAAGATGATCGATTCCCGACCTTGCAGTCCCGCCGGAATGTTTCCTTTGCCGCATCGCGTTTCCTCCAGAAAGCAACGAATACAGGTTTCCAGATCTTTCACGTAAGTGCGTTCCGTTTGGAGCAGCTCCGCCATTATGAATCTGTGGATACGCAAGAAAACCATAAGACCTGAGATTCCACGAGATGGAAAACAAGGTCCTCGGACAACAAAAACGCTTACTCTTTTCGCCGTGCCGATCGCCTTTTCTCCTCGTTCAATTCCTTGAGGTCCTTCCCCTTGATCTTCTCCTCGAGCAAAGGATCAGAGTTACGGTCGATGGACAAATCTTTCTGACCGTCGTCGGATTGGATTCCTAGATCATCTTCGATCTGCGTCTTGTAGCAATCCATACGGGTGCTGAAGTCCTTGTATCGTAGATCGACTTCGGCAACGGATTGTTTGATAGCGGCTGCGTGAGCATGACCCTTCTCGACCAAGTTATCGGCGAGTTGTATCAACAGCTTCACCCGTTCTCTCGTTTCCTACGAGCAACAAGAGCAAGGGGATCGAATCGGAATTCACCGAGGAAACAAGAACATCTTACCTTTGCGGCTCCCTTGAACTCATTGTGCTCGCGCAACAATTGTTCGTTCTCGATACGATTTTTCCCGACGTTAGTATGGGTGGCCAAATACAACTCGCCGGTTTCTCGAATCCACTCCAGGGCCTGTTTAGCGCTGCGCTCGAAAAGAACGTACTGATGACACTGGTCCAGTCGTTTTTTACGTTGCGTCCAATACTCGAGGACTCGGTTCTCCTTACTGAGTAATTCTTCCAAAATACCTGAAGAGAACGGCCGAACGTGAGATCGTGGCTGTCGTGCTGGTTTAGGTATAAAGTGAACCGAGCCGAACGTAACAAATCGCGTGAAACACGTACTTTTAACTTTATTCTCGGAACCAGCACTGTTCGACTGATAGCTATAAAATTGTAGGCTGCGATTCGTATATTTCAGGAATGTTTCCGCGGTTCGCCGTACCAACGTGCAAGCTTTCAAAAATGCTTCCTTCTGTTCCTGATGTTTACCGACGAGCGTCGGCACTTGCGTCGCTTTCTCGCCGGAGGCGCACCAATCTTCGTCTCTCTTATACTCGCGTTCGAGACTATCTAACACGGAGCGCACTTGCTCCGCGGTTTTGTAAAAATTAATACTAGCGGTCACTAATTTATGTCTCTCCTCGGCGCACGTGACCAATTGCTGCCATCTCTTGGTCACGTCCTCGGCGACCTCTCTTATGCTCTTCGGATCGTAATGATTCGCGCTGACCAGAGCGTCTGCTCTGTGCTTCACCTGCCAAACGATCGAATTCTATAATCTTCTCCTTGTATACGTAGCGAAGTATTTCGAACGGGTCACTCGAATATCCGTTACATGCAAACTGATATTCGGGTGACTCGTGTACCATAAATGAGAAAGAAGAAAATCATTTTTTTACTTGGACAGCCGAGGTATGCGTCTTTTCTATAGCAACTTGGAACTGCTCGTGTTCCAAACGAAGCTGCTCGGCGTCCTGCAGGTTCTCTGGAACTCTCAGCGACGCCAGCAACATCGCCTCCCCGTTGCGAATCCAATTGGCTACGTGAGTCGCGTCCGTCTGCAATTGCACCAATTGGGAAGCTTGTTCCAGGCGAACCCTCCGCATTTCTGCCAAATCTTCCGCGTCCATTTCTCTCTCGTTCAAGAACTCTAGTAACACTTGAACCCTAGACGCGGCACTGTGCTGACCGTCCGCCATTATACATACTCCAGATTGTTCGAGCACCTGGATCGATTCGAAATTCGTGAATTTTCAATATTCGTACGAATAAGAAGAATTTTTATCCGAGCGATACTTACTTGAGCGAGTTCCTGGCCTTGTTGCAGAACTTGAAAGGCAGTATTCTGCATATGAGCAACGCCGTCGTTATGCACGCGCAACAGCTGCTCCGGTGATCCCTCTCGAGGAGGACCTTGCAGCTCTTGCGCCCACATCTCCAGCTGACCACTCGCTTCCAGAGCATCCCTTTCGAAAACGCGCAATCGCAGGCAAAATTCGAGTCTGAGCTTTCTAGTAGCCCACAAATCTTCCAGTTCCTGTCTCAAACCGGCCAGCCTGTCGAGCGCGGCTTCCACCGCAGCGATCTGTAAGAGAATTGCATCAGTTTTAGCTGCTCGCCGTTCCTCGTCACGAAAGCAGAGACGAGAAGATTGCTCACCGAGCCGGTACTGTCAGGAGCATCGGTAGATTCTCGAAGTTCTCGAAGCAACGCCTCGCCCTGCACGATGGTGGATGTGCAAGCTTCCAAGCAAGAGGCCCTGTGCTGCGCGCACTGTTCCAGCAATCTCTCTGCAGTCTCCAGATTCTCCGCGACCTCGTCCTGCTGCAGCTCTTGCCGCAATTCGTCGACCCAACCGCTCAACTGGCCAAACAAACAAACGTACGCGTCGCGTCACGTGCCTCGATCGATTCTTCCTCCTTAATCCGTTACAGCATTACGGTCAGAAATACGATACCTCCTTCTCGTGAGTGTAAAACACAACCGCCAAATCCAATCTTCGTCTACGTTGCTCGACTCTGGCCGCGAAACTACTAACATGAGCTTCCAATTCTTGCGCAACCGTGTATATCTCGTCAGCAGCGCATTCCCCGGTGTGCGCTAATTCTTGCGCAGCGGTGAGCAATTTGGTGGCGTTCGTGTACGTATTCTGTACCGAGGAAAGCACATTAAAATCATCGGAACACGGTTTTCTCGATCAAGGAGAATCATCGGAACATCAGTATACCTGCGCGACGTTTTCAAAATGCTCGTGGCTCTTCTGGTAGACTCTGGCCTTTTGAAGATTACGACCCACTCCCGTGTTCTTCCTAATAAATACCTCGCCGTGATTCGTCAGCCAATCCAGCACTTGCTTCACGTCCTCTTGGAATAATCTGCAACCGATCCGGATTCTCTCACTCTATATGATCGCAACAAAACAATACTTTGAAAGACAAGAGACCTGGGGACGTACCTTAACGCGAGACGCTGATGCAGCTTCACTTTCCGAGCATGCCAACGCGCTTCCAATGCTCTGTGATGACCCAATATTTGGTGAATGACCGCCAAAACGTGAGACGCGCCCTCGCTATAGTCGGCAGCCGGATTTCCACTCATACCGGAATGTCCGTCGATGCCGTGTCCATCTTGGCTCTAAATAAAAGCGAGCATCTTCAATTCGCGTTTGACCATTCGGCATTTGTTCAAAGCGTAAAGCGAACAATCTACTACCGAGTACCGACAGACAGCTTCGTCGAATCCGTGAGTAGACACGGTTCAAGCGACTGGCACAAGCAACCGAACAAAACATGCAATCTATTCTTGTTTCGTCGAAGCGTGTCGTTCGCGAAAGATACGAAAGGAAAAATTAGATGAACGAGAAAAGCTGATCCGCGCAGAATACAAACATGTACACTACATGCACACACCAATGGACGTACATGTTTTCTGGCCGTATGGTCTATTCCTTGTGGTTGATTACAGACTTGCACGAGATGATCCAGTTGATAAAGAAGCTTCTTACTGGTACTATGTACCTAAACAATAGGATTACCCAAAACCGTGTTAAACATTTGCTAAGCATTTCGTGACGGCGTTAAACGCCGTCGGAACATTAATACACTCGGATTCGCACGATAGTACAAAATTAACGAGGATAGAACAACCGGAAGTTGTCGTCACCTCGAGGATAATCTCCGATGGGCGTGCACGCGAACCTGACCGGTGTTTTCGTTCGAAAAGAGTTAACTCTCACCATCTACCGACCACCCTGTTTATACCAAAGCGCACGTCCACCGGTTAGAAGCTATAAAAGGTAACAAGATACTAATTGTCTCGTACGTAATCGATGCGAAACGTATCCGAGTTCGAACCGTGAATCGAACTCAGGCTGTGACAGACTTGTAGCATCGAGCCTAGTCCGCTCAAAAGTGCTTGATACGCGTCATACACCTGTTAAATATCATTCTCCATTACTATGAAAGACATGTACGACTTGTTTCTCTGTATTTTCGTCGTCTCTTTAAATGTATAGATTCTCTATTCACGCGTATCGAATCGAAATAAAATAACACGAGCCGCGGTCGCAACCGTGAATCAAGTTCGTTCGTTTTCGTTTTCGAATCCGAAGCGATTTGATCAGAAATGAATTGAATTACCTCTGTGTAAGCCTGACACATCGCCTCGTAAAGCGACTGGTGTTGCCGTATATGAGATTCTAGAATAGGTATTTCGTTCGGTAAATTGCCAGCGTCGCAAGCCTGACTCCATCCCGAGACGCTGTCGACGTACTGCTCGGCCTTATGGTGAAAGACTACGCTCAAACTGAGAACCGCGGTTCGCTCGTCCAGGCCGGCAGCAAATTCTTTCCAGGCTCGATCCAGACGACCGGCAACGGCTCTAACGTGTCCCGCAGCGTAATGTTGCGTCTCCAGCAATCGACTGGCCATCGTCAGAATTTTATTCACGTTCACGTAAACGTTCATCGAGCTCATGGTGAAGTGCTTGTGCTCCTCCTGAAAAGTTTTGGCCAGCTGATAAGACCGGCCGATCTCCACGTAATTCCCAAGAAATCTTTCTCTGTTGTGGCAAATCCAGTCGAACATTTTCTCGCAGTCCTGCTCGAACAGTCGCAGCTGAAAGCACTGGTCTAGCTTCATCTTCTTGATGTGCCAGACTTGCAGGAGATGTTGTTGTGCCGCGTGCACGGAATCCAAGTGCTGGATCACCAAAGCTTCCAATGCTCTGCCATCGGGATCGGTGCCTCCGATCGCGCCGCTCTCGATGCTGCCTCCTTCGCTGCTAGTCGTAGCCATGCCTGGAATTATAAAGATTAGAAATTGGAGAAAGTAGGGAGGAAAGTGCAGCACACTCGGTTGGAAATTAAGAGACTTTTACTGTTGTTAAATCGTTGCAGCAGCCGTTGACCGACCACTTCGATCTCCTCCACCGGAACCTTCACAATTTTCTTCTTCATCTCGTTATGCAGATCGATTCCGTGTTTAGCTCCGGCCACGTCGTCCGCGAAATCGTTACGACTCAGATCCTCCTGCAGATCGTCCAATCGATCGAGAAGATCGGCCGCCTGCCACGTGAAATCTTCCACCGCGAGCCTCGTATCGATCCACTGTGCATGGTCGTATTGTAACGATCCGTCCAAATCCGAGGTCAATTGCGTTGGATCTATTACTTTCGCGAGAGCGTCTAAGCTTATGGTGTTTATCTGAAATTATAGAGATCATTACCGAATCTTCTCGTTGCCGCTGGTAGTCGTCCATTCTTCCTTTACGGAAATCTTGCTTACCTCAAAATTATATTTCTTTTGCTTAGCCAAGGTTGTCCGTTGTTTTTGCCAGAAGTTCTCTGGTTTTATGATGAAGGCAACGTGAACCGATCGATGGAAATGTTCGTGCAACACCTTCAAGAGAGAAGAATTGGTTCATGATTTTCAAGGCAGATTACTAGCATCTATAGTTCATGTAAATTACAGGAGTTCAAAGAATCAACCTTTAAAATCGGTTTAACAGAATCCCAAGTAGCACCACGCATGTCCACGATAACCGTGAAACGTAATCCCCTAGCCTCGTCGCTGGGTACTGTCAAGAGATACTGTAGCAGGCGACGATAGTCCTCCGGTTTTGCACGTTCTCGTCTAGGAGTGGTAGGAAAGACAAGTACCGGTCCTCCCCTACGGTCTCGGCCACCCGGCAATATGGCCAGACGCTCTTGCAGCAAAGGCAAAACCTCTGCTGCTCTGGTTCCATCCATGTCCTCTATTTTTGTTGATCGAGCCGTAGCTAACCAAACGTTTGTAGAATTATCATTAAACTCGCCAGACGAGAGACAGTCTTCTCGTTTTCAAGCAGCTAAGTTGAGACATATTTTGCCTGAAAAAGTCCGCTAATCTCTTGTGATGTTTTATGAAATTTTTTATTCAAAAATCTCTGTGATTATTTACTCACGCGTACGACCGACGTTCAGTATATTCTTCGACGCATAATTCTCCTATCGCATCGTTCGAAAAGGGTATAAAAAAGCGCATAGAAGGAACTCTGCGAAATTGTATCTACACGTTCGAGGAACGTACGTCAAATCGACGGTTTGCCGATGTTGCGAACCACTTTCGGAAAAATTCGGCGAATCGTTAGAATTCCACAAAACAGAACGGTGTGCATAGACTTGAAGTAAAGTCTATCGTTGCATCCATTGTAGTCGTGATCGCGCTACTCGAGCCACACAACCGTTACCACTGTCATAGCATCGTTGTAAATGCAGATATTATTTTTTATGCCCCTTTCGGTAAACGATTCAGCGTGAGGACAACGCGACGGATAAAAGTTGGCTGGCTTTGTTCCGCACATCGAAAACAAATTGGTCTTTTCTGGCCTTTTTTTTCGATGTGGCGTATTCTCTTTGAATATACGTCCGTTGTAATCCACGAATCACGAGTCGAAGAACACGGGGTTGAATTGAAATGAAGAACGTCTCGCTTACCCGTTAAAGATCAACTCGAAGAAACTTCGGACGTCCCGATTTTCTTCCCTGCACCATACACACATTCGTTCTGGTAGACGAACTACGGCTCATATCCTTTGTTCCCGAACGTGAAAACTTTTGCAGTCGCGATCAGTGCGAAACCGCAAAACTGCTATCTGCCAATGGCAGTCTGCCATGTTCGCACGGATTCGTTCGAGCAGGAACTTTTCAACGACCTCTTCGCTCGAACATCAACGTAGAAAATACACGCCGATGCGAGTTGATGTCGTGTGGTGGCAGCACAAAATTTTTTAACTCTTCCAGACGAAAATTTGTCGAAGCCTACGGAAAAATCGTATTTCCAAATTCGTTAACAAAAGTCTATACTCGACACCGTGGAAATTCTTCTTGCTACATTTCACGATTAGACCTTGAACGTATACGAACGTCTCGAAAGACGCTCCGGATAATTAAGAAACGAAGCTCTCAAATTGTAAAGTATCATGCCGTTACCAATTTATTCTACATACATATATGTATAGATGCATATACTACGTGCATACTTGGATTAATCTCTGCGAAGGTTGATCGTACGATAAATTATACATATTACATTCGCCTCGATCGTCGTCCGTTACATTCTACATAACTCTCTAATCATCTGCTTTCGTTTCACGTTTACGATTCATCGATGTGATTCGAAGATACGCTACGGTTCAAACGATACGTGTTACATACGTGCTTATGTACATATATATGTATATGCACTTACATACATCCATAATGCTCGATTAGTATCCATAAGAGAGGTTTCCTGGGTTTATGAATGACCGTTATTTATATAGAAATTATTACGAATCCGTTTACTCGATTTACTACGCAAACAATCGATAATGATAAATTCTTTCCAACTTGAATGAAACGTCTATCATATCATATCAATTGTTTGCATGTCTTAGGTATTGCATACATACTTACGTACATACGTACATGTATAAAATTGATAAAATACATGTATACGCTTATGTACAGAATTTTCCTCCGCGAAGTCGCACACTTCGGGCGACGCAACGCGACTTTAAAGAGGGCGGAGAAAAGATTCTCTTTGATTTGATTGACTGATGATCCGCCATTGCGACAGTGCTGCCTTCGTCTATTTTTTCGAAGGTATGCGCACTGCTGAATGCGCATCGGAATGGGAGGGATAGAAAGCGTGACGGTAAAGAGGGAACACTGCGTTTGCAGTATACTTGCCATACATTTATTGATACGGAGTGAACTTAACCTCTTTGTTGAAATTTGCCATTCTAAACAGTCTCTACTGTGCGATAATTTATTGCGGGAAACATCGATAATTGCACGTCCGTATGTTGTAACATCCGTGCAAAATTATTGAGCTATGGCAACCAGATTATTTCGAATTTTCACAAACGATTTCTCTCCGCCCTCGCGGGTTTGTATCGGACAAGTTCGACATGGACATATTATACGAGGAAAACCGCCGACAGTTGCTCGCACTTTAAAGCAACGGCTCGCGGGTAAGGCAATCACGAGGCAATAATGTCCGCATAAATTCTTTTCCAACAATGTTTCTTTCAGCTTTTCAACAACCAGATCCAGAGACGTCATTCAAAGTAGATATTGGGTTCTCCGTTCCGCATGTGTCGAAAAAACTAACAAACACTTGGCTGGCTGAGAAAAAGGTTGTGCAAAGAGATCCTGATTTGGAGAAGCAAGCGAGAAACAAATCGTGTAAATAGAACTTTTTCTTGTGGAGGTTTTTTATTATTAATTTTACAATGACAAAATTAATTTTGTTTTTTATAGTATCGATCGATATGAATGTAGCAAGACAGATATGGATAAACACATCTGGTCCCTCGAACATGTATAAAATTGCAGAGCATTACGGAGTCTTTGAACATTTATTCCAAGACGCATATTTCAGACCGGTTGTACCTTTAGAGATAGACTATAAAATTGAGGATGATAAATTCGTTAGAGTTTATACGGGGAATGTTATAAAGCCTAGCGAAGCGCAACAACCTCCAAATGTTAATTATTCGGCAACGGCAGATACTTTATGGACTTTGATCATGAGTACACCGGATGGCAACTTGCAAAACTGGAATAATGAGTATTGTCACTGGTTCGTGTGAGTATAAAATTAATCTGTCGATCTAAACAATTTTAGGTAACGTATAATAGAGAACTGTAATGTTATTCGTAGAGGTAATATTCCTGGGAATGCAGTGGAAAAAGGGGAACAAATAGTGGATTACATGAAGCCCATTCCATCCAGAGGAATTGGATATTATCGTTACATATTTGTGCTTTACAAGCAAAATAAGCGTTTAGATTATTCCAAATATAAAAAGGCTCAACCTTGGTAAATAACGAATTTTTTTAAAAAACTCACAACCCATTCGATGTTCGATGTATAGTATAATTTACGTTTGATTTGCATAGTCTGCAGTTGGAAGAACGCGATTGGACAACGCTAGAATTTTACCGGGAGTATCAAGACGATCTTACGCCCGCGGGTTTGGCATTTTTCCAAAGTGATTGGGACCCTACAGTAACAGAATTTTATCATTCGTCATTAGGTGTGTATGCTCGTTGGAATTAGTTTGATCCGATTAAATCACAGTTATTCAACGCCGAGTCGTGAATCTGTTGTACTTCTTTTTTCGCAGATGCGGCGGAACCAATATTTGAATACAAGTTCCCGAAACCATATGTTAAGATGCAGGAATGGTTCCCACTGAGACAGCCCTTCAATCTTTATATAGATCATTACAGAGATCCTAAAGAGACCATGAAGTATTATCTGTTGAGAAAATTGAAGAACGTTCATCCTTTCAGAGAACCGAAACCACCTTTGAAGTATCCCAATGCCATTCCTTTCGAGAAGGATATGCCTTCCTGGTTGAGGCTGCAAATCAAGAAGGATCGTTTGGGTTGGGGGCGAATCAACGATATGGAGTAATATACCTCTTATTTGTCAATAGACTTTTGTAAATAAATTCTCGACGAATACCGTGTAAATAATCAGCGAGTCAATTTTCATAGAATTTATGGAGAATCTAGGTATCGTCGACTGTTATGCTGTCGTTATTCTAGTCGCGTATAAGCTTCAACAGCCTGTTTGCTTCTTAATTTGATATCAGCCCTTGTCAGTACCGTGGAGTCAATCGCTTCGTGCTCAACGATGAAACCTGAAAGTTTAGTTTAGTTTATTGGTCCCAAGGGGCCCATAATCTATTGTTACTACCCCCTTCTTTTTTAAATAGACGCATAAAGAACGTATGAAGGTCAACTATATTTTTTGAGATCGAATACTGTGGTTTTCCTATTCTGAAAGGGCGTTTCAAGACCAACATTTTTATGAAACTGAAGGCCAATCAAGGTCAAACTTACCTGTAGCATCTGCTTCTTCGTCTCTAAACTTTAGTTTCGAGTTATAGTTAGAGACGTAAGTTTGGTACATATCTTTCGCTCTGTCGTCCCTATCTTTCTCGAATTCGAAGTTGCTCATTCCAAACAGCGCCCCTACTTTTCGACTCACGGTCGACAGTAACGCTAGACCTATAGAGGAAACGTACGATACGGGATTCGCCATTTAAAGAGGAACATTGTCGATCATTACCCTCCGTTTCGACTTTTTCCATTTCTGGTAGAATCGGTTCTGGTTCGTCCATGTCTTCCCTGTATTCTTTCGATGTTTTTTTCTTCTGTGCTCTAACGGCTCCTCTCCTCACGCAGAATAGCATAGCTACCATATTTTGTAACGCTGCTCGTATGTCCATTAACAACTCGCCACGTACTTTTCTTATATTCCTGTGCTCGATTCGACGCTGCTGTTGCATCGTGATCTGACTCAGAAGAGCGTTTCTGTCCGCGTTATATCTGCAGCGGAACGATATCATCTCCTATTCCACAACGATGCAATTGTTGAGTCATAACATAACTGTCCAGGATACTCACGCTTCCACGTTAGCCACGACGGAATGCTCGATCTCCGAAAGACCGGCTAAAGCTTCGTTTTTCCGCGTCAACAGCGCATCGCGTTCTTTGACATTACGGTTGAATTGTTCGAGCAGTCGCGTTCTCTGTTTCATTTGATCTTCCAACCTGATAAGGCAAATCAGAGAACGATACTAGCATCTATACCTATACTAATCTACGGTATTCTCTCTCCGTAACTCTGTGAAACAAAATCTCTACCGTACGAGTCCTTTAATGTCTTTCTTTCCCCAGCTAGGAACACTTCAAAGAATTGCTGGCATCTCTTCTACATACAACTGTGACTCTGCAGATCCGAAGTTTACACAGTTACGGAGAATATGCTGCAATGGACAAGGGAGAGTACCTCAAGACTAACTCTCGATAAGATCGCACCCGCAGCGATTCTTGAACCTTCTCTAAGATTGCTTCGAGGGACTTCATCTGCTTTTCCAACGATCCGTTTGCCATGGAAGTCTCCTTAACTTGCATGGTTAACATAGTTTCGCTCTGTCGTGACATGCGCAACAAATACAGTGGTTCTCGTAGCCAAGGGGCTTCAAGTCGTAATTGACTATTCTTCGTTTCGGGTCTTATCGTGGGCACTTACTTCGGTTCGTATCAGAGATTGCGCGTATGCCCATAGATCTTCGACTTGGCTGCGAACAAGTGCCAAAGTGCGTTCCCTCTCCTTCATGTTGTTCCAAACCTTTCGCGTGAGCAGTTTGCACTTCTCTCCTATGTCGTCAGCTTCTTCGACCGCCAGCTGCCCCATTATTGTCGCCCTGACTATCACCTTGCATTGACTTCGCCGATCTTGCTTCAATATATCCAACAGGGCGTCGTGTCGCACCGAATCCTTCGTTGAACGGGTTCGTTCAGTGGTTTGCAAAGCACAGTCTTAACAGAAAAATTGTACCTGCTTCAAGATTTCGAGCATACAGCTGTACGTTATGTTTATCGCTTTCGCTGCGTTTTGCTTCGCTATAGCCAGCTGATAGCGTGCTATTAGCCCCTGTTGCAGACCTTCTATTTCGGTCCATGTCATCTCCTGTTCCTTCTTATACGTCTCGGATAGTTCCACGTGCTCCAACTATGTTATACTAATTTATGTTATTATAAATCCATGCTCTGTGTGCATGCCACATATGTCACGTGCGCATCACCTGCAAGTCGAAGCAAAGCCTCATTTTCTTTTTCTTCTCGTAACGAAGTTTGTCCAGTCGACGCCGCCTCAGATTATTATCCTCGTAGATGGTCGAGTAGGTGTGCTGCAAATCGAATCAAATTCGACATTTAGTTGTTAGGGCTTTGACTGTGAAACGAACCTCCATTTCACTATTAAGGCATTTCAACTGCAACTCCCGGTGACCACGCAGTAATCTGTGCGTTTGAGTTTTGTTATCTCTGACGAGTTGCCGGTACTTTTTCACGTCCTCTCGAAAAGTATTCAATTGCCACGATATCCTCTTCTTCAACTTTACGGCATCTTGCAGTCGCAACTTTTTCTCGCGGCCTGTCCGATCAAAGAATAGCTTAAGTTGATTAGAAAAATCGTAGCTAATTATACACACGTATACGATATAGTATTCTCTAACCGTACAACTTTAAAATCCCACGATATTGCTCGAGTTTGTCTTTCGTGGACCATTTGCTGTCCTTGTATAATTCGACGACTTTCGTAGCCATTATCTTAGTGTACATAGAATGATTCCTGTATAACGATTTACAATGTACGATTCACAGCCGCGTCTGGAAACGAGAATTTGTACCCCTAAAAACATTAGTTATCGTGTTTAGAAACTGGCAATCTTAGAGAATAACTCAACTTTATTTTACATACAAAGATGTATATATATCATGTATAAGGAGAAAGTCGCGAAAACCTACGTGCTTCTAAAGGTTAGAAACAGTCATCGAACAACCTATGCGTATCGCATTCATTTATTGCATCTATACCGAGGTGCAAGCTCACCTCTATCTCTCGCTCATTCTCTCTCTCTCTCTCTCTCTCTCTCTCTCTCTCTTTTTCTCATACACACACACACGCGCACATACACCGCTATTTACCCGCCTTTTGTTCTTTGTTTATTAAGCTCATTCTTCGACTATTCTTTATACGAAACGATTCTGTTAGTCTCGTTCTGTACTGTTCTGTACGCTGATACGGTGATACGCGAGAGACGACGCGACGCGTGCAGCAGCGACAAAACCGACTCGTTCTCTATTGTCTACTCGATACGGAGAACAGGAACGGAGCGAAAGAAGAAAATCATTCTAAACGAGACAGTTTTGTCGCCAATCGTTTAGTCGCGATATTTCAATGAGAGATCATCGTATCGGGTGGTCGTATCTGCGAAGCGAATATCGTGCTGCAACTTTTTAGACGTTGTCATCCGCCAGTGAAATTTCGAATACCGGAAACGAAGAAGATAAACGAAAATACGCTGAACGATGTCACGAAAGTCGGCGATTTTATGATTGATATGTATTATGTATGTCTTGCGGATTCGGCACAGCATACGCGTCTTATCCGAAGGAGAGCGATCGACGGTGTTGGATCGCGCTTTAGCAGGTTGATCTCTCACGGCAGAACGTGTAGCGTCGATGTCGATGTACATATGTAAGTAGGTACGAAATATTTTTCGTCGCGAAAATTATTTGATCGATTATATCGGATTAAACGTCTTTGTACGATCTGCAGGGAGGCGGTGGCGCGCTCCAGATGCCGTTTTCCCTACAGGTTGGCCTTCTGACAGGTTCCAGCGGTGTTACGAATCCGGGCGAGCAGGTGACCTAGCAGAGACAATGTCAATAAGAATTGTTACTGATCAAATGTATCGGCAAGACCGATTCTACGTTACCTGTATATTATCGCCGGGTTTGTACCAAAACTTAAGAGGAGCGATTCGTCCGTGCGGTGGATCACCCGGATAAGGACATCTCACTTTGCCTGGAAATCAACGTGACTTTAAATAACAACCTAGAAAGAAGCCTAGGAAAGAAACTTACAAATCGGTGACGCGTGAGACCACGTGCCGTCTTCGGTGCATATTATGGAAGCCTCGCCGAAAAGTTGATGACCCGGCAAGCAGGCGAATCTGACGAGTGCGCCGACTTTGTGTATTCGACCGCGATGATGTTTCCTCTCCGAATTGTGACGGTGGGTTTGCTCGATGATACGGCCGCTTTTCGGTTGCGCTGGTGTTGGACAGGTTATTACTGCGGAACATAAATGCATTATTACTGCAAAGTTCTATCCGTTGAACGTTGAAGAAGCGCAATGGTATTTACCGGCACAAATCGGAAGGTCTCCGCTCCACGTGCCGTCCTCCTTGCACTTTATAGAGTCCGATCCAACGAGCTTATGGCCCCACATGCAAGCAAACACCGCCCTGCCGCCGAAACTGTTATTGTACTCGATAAGCTGCAACCGGGAATTGTTGAGCGCATCCAGAGCCGGACACTCGATCGTCTCGCATCGTGGCATGTCGGCGGACCATTTACCTAACAGCGAACGACACAGCGACACGTCAAGTAATTATCTTCGGTATTTCACGATTAGCTTTCTTTCGTACCATTGTATTGACACGTTATCCCGGGAGCACCTTCCAGTCTGTATCCAACAGGGCACTCGAACACCGCTCCGTGCCCCATCTTCGCACCTTCGATCTTCCCGAGCAACGGTGGCTCCGGCAGGCTCAAAACCGGGCATTGAACGTCTGTAAACCGTAAGACGTGAGGCACGAGAATTTATACATACATATATCCTTCTAGCGACGATAAATGCTGCCGAACATCGTGTCTATCATCCTCTCCTCGAAGAGGGACTTACCAGCAACGTGAACACGGATGGAGTTGGACAATCCGCGGGGCGTGGAGCAGGTGTACGTACCGGAATCTTGAGGTTTCGCATAATATATCGACAGTCGGTATTTCCAATCCCTTTCGCTGGCTGCGATCGCCCATCCTGCAGCGAATGGAAACCGCTACAACGCAACGTTCGTTGGTTTTCTCATGCTTTTTTTCCACGCATTCGACTTTACGCCTTTCCAACGGTTGCAACAGCGTTTGGCAAGCATAACCCCATTAGATTCATTCATGCCGGAAATTTCTCCGCGAGTTTCCGATTTCCCAAAACGATGGAAATGATTTCTGCGTACCTCGGATATCCAGACGAATAACGTCGAAGGGACGCCGATTACTCACCACTCAAATACTGGCGATAGGTGGACGTCCAGGTCCATTCCGGGTTACCAAGTTTCCTAGCGAAAAGGCACTCCAAGTGAAGAATGCTTCCTGGAAAGACCGCGAGGGTACCGGACTGTTCCACGGCCGCCCGATCTCGACGAAGCGGTTCTCTAGCGTGTACAGCGCAGTTCTCTGTATCCTTTTCTTCTTCATATATAGGAGAATAACTAAACACAGGTATCGTCCTCGTCTCCGTCAGGAGAACTCGATTCTCCTGATTCTAGCGAGTGGAGCCAAGACCGATCGTTCGAAAGAAGCTGCCTCTCGAGCCACTCACCGGTATAATTCGAGATGAGCGTTGTCGGGACGCAATACGGCACCTTCCCGGTCCAGCTCGCATTCCGACAATGCAGCAACGAATCGCCGATCAGCTTGTATTTACCGAGTTCTCTGCATCGAACGGTCACCCGTTCCTCGTCCGGTACAGTGATTCTATCCACCTGAAATCGGACCAATGTTACTCTCACATTTTTCGAATAATAATAATAATACTTACCGATATCGTTATATTTTTGTAGGTAACGATCAAGAGCGGATGGAGACCTTCGAGTTTGCAGCTCTGCTGGAGTCCGACCGCACCTGGAATCAATCGTTTATAGTTTATAGAGAGTTTATAGATAGAATATGTATGGAATATATACATATATAGAACTTCGCGACATTTTATGAGCGTACAGTATGGCACCGCGTATTGTTGTTCTCGCTTCTGGCGCGTGCATTCGTCAAAACAAGACTCGCGCGCCGTCCGAGCGGATGATTTTGCGAATCCACATTCATTTAATCGCGCATGCTCGTCGTCGTAACGCCAGACGGTCGATAGGGTATCTACCTAGTATCTAACCGTTTTGAAAAGCGCCCAGACGCGTCGACATCGATCCATTTCGGGCCCTTGGGAACACATTTCCTTCGAATTATCTCGTCGTTCGTTACCCCTTTCTCATTTGTCAGAGAGATCATCCCGGGAGGGGGCAAGATTGCCAACGAATTCCACAAAGAAAACTGTTTTCGCCCCATGTTAAAGCTTCCTGCGACTTTTAACCATTTTTCAAAAAAAAAGCACCGATGACGCGACGATTTCCGTTCTCGCTTCTTCGTTTCGCGCGTATTTCTCTCTCTCTCTCTCTCTCTCTCTCGGAAAGCGACACACGGAAAGTCCACTGCGGTTCACGAGGGTAGTCTGCGAATCGATTCTCTGTACGAACGCCCACGTTACCGCGAACACCAGCCCCGAAACGCGAAAGTAGAATTGAGAATGCGAGAGAGGGCGAAGAAAGTAGACGCGTGCAAACGCACCTGCTTGACCCGCATCGCAAAATCCAACGATCAGACCGAGCAAGAGGAGGAACCATCCCGCCGTGGTCGACGGGCTCGCACGAAACACGCTCTCGAACAATTTCCTTCTTCTTTCCTTCTCGATGAACATACTGTTTATCTTCGCACATCAGAGCGAAACCCGGTTCAAGTTACCACACCGGAATGTTGTTCCGATGCCGTTGGCGCACCGAGAGTGGGATGAATTTTCATGCGTCGTGGTACCGTTCACCCTTAATTTCGACATGTCGTTTCATAAGCACAATGAACCGCGCGTTACCGACCGTCAAACACCCGAGAGCATTGCACAGCGAACGATTGAGTCAATCGGAAACGTATCCATGGGGAGACCGGACGTCGGATCCGACCAACGGGACGAACGTATCTACGCGTATACGTGAGCAAGTACGTGCCGCGCAAACGGCACAAACGGCGCAAACAGCGCAAACGGCGCCCAATCACCCAACGATCAACGGCAAGAGCAACGTCCCCACTAACTTTATCCCTAACGTTCCTAAACGACACGTACCGCCACCGCCACCGCCACCGCTACCACCACCGCCACCGTTACCACCATTCCCACCACTACCGGTGATCGCCAAAAAGAAATTCAAGATAGAATTAAGCGCTCGTTATCAATTACGTCAAATTATCTCTTCTTTTTTAAATATCGACTATAATAGAAGTTCTGCGTTCAGGACGACATTTATAGAACTTCGTTATTTTTTAAAATATTCTACACATTAACAGGATCGTTCAGAATTTCTCTTCTAAACAAGAGAATAATACCAGTATGTTAGCATAAACGAATGTCTTGTCTAGAGCAAAAACTGGTTCAAGCTTGGGCTTTCGCAGTCTCTTCCAGTCACCTGTACACTCTAGAAAGCTTGCAATGTTATCAATCAAAGATTCTAACGATTACGTATGTACACAAATAGGGCTGCAAAGCCAATTGTTCTCAGTACCTCCGAAGCCGCCGGGCTGGACGGACGCTCCAAGAGCTCGTGGGAGTCCCGACCAGTCCCGACAGGGTCTCAATGCGTTACAATCAAAGGGAGCATTTAGGAGAAAGCCTAGGCAAGGGATAACGAAGGGCTTTGAATTGCAGAAAAGAAGTAAATAAAAAGAATTAAGCCGTAAGAATAGAATTCCTGTGTGCCTTCACGACCTAACATGGCTGCTGCTGCACAAACCTGCACAAAAGAGGTTGCGCATAAACCAGCGCAAAAATAGTTGCGCGCTAATCTCACAGAAGCCTCTGCAGAAATATTTGTACCTAAGAGGAAGTGAGAGTGCTCACGCCCGGGTTTCGGTGTTTGCAACTTTTGCTCAAGCGAAGAAAAAAACCTTATTTATTCTTTGTTAGCATAGACTAGAATCCAGTTGTCGGATCTCAAGACTGTAAAAGTGTTCTACCTGTCGATAATTTTGACTAATAGTTTCAGCGTTTAGCCACTACGCCCAGTGGCGCTATTTTCAGATTTTATCGGAATTGATACGTGCCGCCACCTAGGCGGAAAGTGTTCAACTAAGGATTGGCTAACAGTTTCAGCGTTTTGCCACTATGTCCAGTGGCGCTGTTTTCAGATTTTATAGGAATTGATATGGGGCGCCACCTAGGCGAAAAGCGATGAATTAAGGATTGGTTAACAGTTTCAGCGTTTTGCCACTACGTCCAGTGGCGCTGTTTGCAGATTTTTATCGGAATTGATACAGGGCGCCACCTAGGCTAAAAGTGTTGAACTAAGGATTGGCTAACAGTTTCGGTGTTTTGCCACTACGCCCAGTGGCGCTATTTTTAGATTTTATGGGAATTGATATTGGGCGCCACCTAGACGAGAGAGTAGAACCACAGACGAGGTATAGAAGCAGACCGATCACCCAATGTATTTTTCAGACCAAATGATTCTTGCCGGAATTGGCATTGTATCTTATGAGAAAAACGGCAATAATCATTCGCACTCCGTTTCTATCAGTTCTGCTTAATAAAAATTGGTTAATAAAGATTGCTTGTTAAAGATTGGTTTGAAAAATATTGAACTGGTGATTGTTGAGCTTTAGCAGGTTGAAATCAAGCCGGCTCTACACCATGCTAAATTATAAATCATGCTAAGGACAGAGAGAGAAATAGATTTGGTTCTTGTCCGCTGGGGTGCAGCGTGCAGCATGCAGCGCTATACCGAATACCGGTGGCACCCGAGATCCCAAGCAGCACGTTGTATACGATTACGTCACTCGTCACTTTGTGGCATTTAATATCGTGCAGATACTTTGCTACTGTTTTCGAATTATATATTTAGAAATGGTAAATCTTTCTATTGTTACTTATCTAGTGTTTAGTCATATTGCGTTCCATTAGTTATAATTATCTTACTCTTCGGGTTATTCGTATAACCGCAGAACCTATTTCCTTTTTACATAGTGCTCATAACCGCTATATTGAAACTAGGTAATTCTTTCGAAGTAAATCGTTTAAATAATAATTTTATTTGATGATTAATTCAAGTATTTCTTGATTTTTATATGTAATTAAAGAATACGTATTATGTAAACGTCAGTACTACAAAATTCTGCATGCATTAAACTCGAGTTTACAATTGAAATTTTATGTTTTAGCTTGATGGGTGCAACCAATATCACGCGTTTAATTAAACGGTATTGGCCAAGCGTCGTTATCCCTACTTTCTTTGGGGGTTGCATTTACGCAGATTGGAGTCATACCCAAAAGTGGAAGAGGAAAGTAGCCAGTGAAAAAGTACTGTTTGAAAACCAAAATGTCAGCTGAACTTCTACGTAGTTATATAAAACTGTATATTAAACTGTTTACTGGCGTTGGAGTTGCCGGGGCAATTGGGTGGTACATTGATAGATCAGAAACATTAAGAATGACTCGTTTTCGAGATAAGTCTGCACTGTTTGGAAGGGAACTGAAACCAGGAGAGCCACCATCGTGGCCATAATCTATTAAAAATGTAATAGTTTTACAACTGGGTATTCAAATTTTTGGAGTTATTACAATGTTATTACATGCTTATGTAACCTGTACAGTAAAATAAACATGTTCTAACATAATTGTAAGTTATGAATCTTATTTAAGGTAATAATGAAATACAATTTTATTTCTATAAAAACATTATAAAATATTTCAATGCACATGCGAGTTTTCTGCAATAAGTAACAACTGTATACAATTATAAATTTTATGATTTTATTCTTCGGTTTCCATATTAGTGAGACATCAGCGAAATATAGTAAGAATTTTACTTTTAATGTCATTCTTTTTCAAAACTTTGTCAGTTCTATCGCTTTTTGTATTACATTTATGGTTCTCTTTATCTTCTGTGTCTTTTGTTGCTATTTTTTTTGTTGTCATGTAAGCTTTTCGTTTCTTCTGTAACCACTCGTTAGTTTCTTCGTTCCAAGATACCGGTCTGTTGTCCTTTGAGTTTTTCATCAGTCTTTGATGCAAGCATAATTTGCTCCCTGTTTCTAAATTCAGATAAGAATACTTTTTTTCATTTTCAATTTTATGCTCTGTATTAGTCGTACTTATGTTATTATCTATAAGACCATAGTTTTGAAATTTTGTACTTTTATCTTGTGAAACAGATATATTTTTTGTCACTCTTTGTAACACCTTGTCCTGCTCCATTCCAACAGGTTTGTCAAACTCTTCCCAAATACTGGTCAAGTTCTTCACTTGAAGATTCATGCTGCTTCCTTTACTTTGATATTTTCCACGACGTTCGCTGGCCGACCTTGTAAATGCATATGGTTTTCTATATAATTCTGGATTAAATTTCTGTGAGGTTTGAACAAAAGATGAATCTCCTATGTCTGCGGACAATGTGGTATCTAAATCTTCATAACATATCTTGGTAGGTCGCTTTATTTTATTGGAATTGTTAGAAACCGTTCTAGAACCAGAAGATTTTAAAGTTGCTGAGCTTCTGAAAGTGGGCCTTTGCTTATATCTTTTCCCATCCGATATGCTTTGGTCAGAAGAAGAAGATGAACTTCCACTACTTCTTTTCTCCTGCAAGTCCTTAGATATGTTTCCTACGTTATTACTTAATTCTTTATTGGAACTATGTGTTCGAATATTTTCCATGCACAAATTCAAGTGATCAACGCATGTAATGTCTGTTTTCACATCATTTTTATGTTTTTCTTGTTGCAATGTTTTAGAATCTACATCTATGAGTGATTCTCGGCTATGTTTATTAATGCAAGATAGTTTCATTAAATCGCGTATATGTTTATTTGTTTTAAGATCCAAATCTAACTGCTTCAATTTATCATTTAACTGACACTCCAGTATTCTTATTTCTTCTTCTTTCTTAATCAATGCTCTTTCACGATTACATAAAATTACTTCTCTATTTTTTAGTTCGGCTTCTTTCTGTTTGATGTTTTCCAACTTCTGAAGCCAATTTTCTTTAAATATTTCTTCGCTAACTTCCTGTGGAGTTGGTACAACAGCAGAACATCCATTTCTGCATCCATGATAACACAGATCTGTTATCTTTTCTTCCGCATCCTCGTTCTGTTCGTCGATTGGCGTCAACCTCTCAACTCTATCGAATATGTTTGATGCAAAACTCGTATTGTACGATGCCTCGTATTTCGTTTTAAGACTCTTTGAAGAATAATCAAAATTGCTGGATGTATTTTTATTTTCTCCCGCGAGCCTCTCAAGAGTTATAGAGTTCTTTGCATTTTGAATGCTCTCCTCTTCTATAGTGAGTGAATTGCTTATATTATTCTCAACACAGATTGCTTCAGTCTTCTCAATGCTAACGGTTACATTACTAACATCGTTTAACTGTAATCTCTCGTCGCGTGTATCGCTTAAAACAGAATTTGTATTGTTATTGATACACACGGGTATAATGAAAGCTTCTACCCTGTATTTTGCTTGCTTCATTGTTCAAATCGTAAATAAGTAGTTTGTTCAGTGTATTCTTGTCAGTAAAGTTGTACACATAATTCTCAATAGAATGTTTACATTTAACAAAAGTACGCAAACTTTATCGGTGAAAATATTTATTTTAGCAAATAACACTTTTTGAATAATAGCGGCATATCCGATGCGATGTTTCGTTAACTTTTCAATTGTCACTTCTTACAAATGTCACAAAAATGTTGAATGATCATTTCAATAACTATTTCTAATCCACTTGTTACGTGTGCTTTCATTCTACAGTACAAACAAATCTTCAGGTTTTTATTTTCTACCCCGATTGTTAGAATCCGTTACCTTGTCTTGTTTTGTATTTTGTGCGAGAATGTGTGCGTCAGGTGTGTGTTTGTATACCTGTACCATGTGACCTGACACACAAATATAGCGACTACACGTATACAAATCCCATTTGAGAGTATGCACATAGAACAACACATAGATAGCTCCAATGGCGATGGATTTGGTCACGTGACTAGTCTTTGATTGGTTCATTTTGCAACCGACAGTATCGTAACCATTTGGAACTAACCCCAACAGAACCTCCCTTGACGATTGTTGTAAGAAAACTCGTTCAGCTGTTGAACGCATTCATATTTATGCATGCAGAACAACAGGTACAAAATATAAAATAAAAGGGACCATGGTCACACGTTTCGCGAGTCTGCTATTCCTAGTGCATAACCTAGCGTTATGTTACATTCCTGAAAAAGTCACCTGATTCTTTGTGTTACCGTAATAGGAGCTCGAACAAACGATGTCAAAATATATGCATATTCCCAGACAGAGGGTACACATTATTAATATCTTTTTTAATGTATCAAAGTCTCAAAACATTGTATTGTTGTCGTGTTGTATTTTTAAACAATTGAACTGGTACTATTTTTAGAGTAAAGCCATAGATTTATATTACTACATATATTGTCTGCTAGTGATATTAACAGTTTACACGGGTTACGTAGAGTATTACTCAATGATATGGTTAAGAAATATGCATAATAAACGCACATAATCATTGTAAAGAGCTTTTTTTAGCCATAATTGTGCTTTGAAAATAGTTAAATGTTTTATTTGTTGTTAATATGATATATATCTATATATATATATATTTATTAACAAAACAAATTATGGAGATGCTGGTGATTATAAAAATATTGTGCTCTGTTTGCAAGAATGCATCGAACGGTAGAAGAAAAAAGGGTTGCAGAGCTTGAAAATAACTAGAACTATAATTGTATATTTACACGTACTTCGGCGTCTTTAATGTTTAAATTAGTTAAAGTTAAAAGGTTTCCCCTAATTTGGATATTCGTAATTCTCGATTCTTTCGTAAAGGGTGCGCTACTATTGATTCATTAATTCGGGTCCTTCTAGATGGCGTTCATGACTTTTTAAAGTATATGTTGGTCACAATTCCAGCATTGTATACGCGTTGTTCAATTTAAATTGTCTAGTTTCTATAAGAAATATTCAATAAATATTTTCTACTTTCTTACCGAGGTGAGAGAATCCACACCATTTTCGTTTAGAATTATTTATTATTTTTCCCGCCTAATGCAAAGTTTCCGTTAGGTTGCGCACGCATATCGATTCAAGCAATTATTACGTATCCCTATCAAAGTACAGTGTCGTACATATGAATTGAATGGGGTGAACACAATTTCAATTACAGCCCTGCAGACAATAAATTATAATGCACATGGGTTTATAATTATCTTGTATAAAAATCAATCTAAACAAATTCGAAAGATATATTTTCGAGTATCTGTGGATCGGAGAATCCGAAATTACTGCTCCTTGAAAAGAGAATCTTTTAATATTTATGCGATGAACACGCCACACCCTTTGCGGTGTGCATAATATGAAATAAGCAGACATTGCGAGATCGACGAGATTTTCATTGAATTTTCCGGGGAAAAGCCGGGGGCCACACGGGATGGATACGTCCCTGTAATTTGAGGTAACTCGCAACTCGCAACTCAGTCCCGGATAGTGGAGGGGGCTAGAGGGGATCGCGTACTGTTGTAGTGTTGCAGTTGTCCGCCATTGCTAGGGAGTTAACTTCGGTACTAGGCTAGGTGAGGATCTCGTCGACTCGTTGCGTGCCCCCCTCCCCCTTTGATCGTGGAAAAAACTATTTAGTGATTTCGTGTTACGATTTTGGGTATTTTGAGATCCGGGCGATTTAAAATTGGTCTGCTCGTGTTCGACAGCGATGGACACGAAGAAGCATTTGGCTATGATCACGACCCCGGAGACCGTGATGCACGCCAATCTCCTAACGCCAACGGGTCAGCGGCTTACCCCTACGGGGAAAATTAGCCATGCCAAAACACGCGTCTACACGCAGAGATATAGAAAAGAGTGGGAGCAAATGCCCGATTTCAAAGGTATCAGCTCGTTATCGTTACCGTAACCATTACCGTATGTTATATAGCTGTTCCTCGGAGCGATCCGTCGATAAAAGACTACGTTAAACATTGCTCGTGAATTCTGCCACGCAGGCCACATACCTACACGTTCTAATCGTATCCCCGCAACGTGCAATATCATCGCGATCGCCTCGAGCAAACGACACCTTCGATCTTACAGCCAGTTCATTATTTTTAGAGAGCACGCATCCCTCGTAACAACCTCTTCTTTTATCGAATATTTGGATCGACTATCGATGAACATCTTACACGGGCTCGAGAGTGTTTTCGTGTATAACCATCATGCCAGTCTTTTTGACTCGCGTCTCGTTTATTCTTGATTTCGTACGTATTCGTCTCCACGCATAATTCGTGTGAAGCGACCGAAATTCCTCGGGATTATTCCTTGCTCTCGGAAAATTCGAACAGCCTAGCACCGCGTGAACGCACATGACGTGACATCACCGGACACTGTGTTGTTACATGTCGAACCATATTACTAGCGTTAATAAGTCACCAGTAAAGGTGCTGCTGGGTAATTCGATGTAGATATCACCATACGGTAGGAACATGTTTAGTGGAATGTCGAATTTTGGATGGTAGGCTACGATTATTCGGCAGTGAAGGCGCGAAATTGCAAATCACCGGATACACGTATACAGGTGCATTAAAATATGTGAACATCGCGGTACGTTCGTTGTTTGCTACTCTGTTTAATTCGCTTCGCGTTAGGACGAGGTATACAATAGCGATACTCGCGTATATAGTACTTATGTAGGTGCTACTACTATATATCGGAGCGAATCGTAAATAGAAATGAAGGAAACCTCATAGCGAAGTGAGAATGAAAATTATATTTACACAACCTATAAATAGATCTAACGTTGTCTTATCTGTTATATTTTCATGTTTTATAGCCGGTTTTTCTATGTAAAGTGGAACCACGGTTTTAGTTCTTTTTCAGTTATTTCATTTTTTGGTAATATTTGTTCTACAAATAAATAATATTATTTATGTTGTACCCTGTGTACATACGCTTGTAACAAATGTGTATACACTCGATGAAATATGTTTCGCAGGATGGTTAACGTCTGTACCTTTTCAAGTGACGCGTGCTTATTGCATGTACTGCAAGAAAAACCTGCATGCCCATCGACTCTCTCTATTGAAGCACACATGTACCATGAAGCACCAGCGAGCGGCTCTGTTGCACGAGGCAGAAGAAAAGAAGAAGGCTCTTGCCCAAAAGTTAAATGGAGAGGAGGAAGTTGAAGTAGTGATCAGCGAAATTGATGTTTGTATTGTTTAGTTTGTTGAAAGCTTTAAACTATCTAAACAAACTTTATAAGGCTATAACAATTTCTATTATCATCAGACATCCGAGAATATTCATACCGAAGTGGACGACGAGGGAGTAGAATATGTCGTCGAAAGATTGGACACAGACGACGAGCTGGATGAATCGCACATCAAAGGCGACGTGGATGATGTCGACGAGGATGAGGAAGATGTATCGCATTTACAAATGTCTATGGACGACGAGGATGTTAAACATTCTACGAAGAAAATCAAAATAGAGCGAGTGGTAAGTTTGTGTGGTTACTCGAATTTTTCTGAATCATTTAACAGACGAACTCACAACTAAGATCGTAACTCGATTTCGTTAGGAAAATACCGAAGATCCTCTAGCGGATGCGATGGATCATATGCAAAGCGAATATCTGGAGGAACCGGAGAACCAAGATGGAAATGTGCGGATGGAAATGGTGGTAGAGTCAGAGGATCACAGCAGCTCCGAAATTCAGGTTGTGGCACTCCTTTCCGACGAGGACGATTCAAACAAGGAATCGCAGAAAGAGTCGCGCGAGAATGGGAAAACCATTCGACGACCCGAGAATAAAACTGATAGGAAATCTAGCAAGTTAATGGTGAGCGTTAGAAACAAACGTTTACGCGTAGAATGGCCAGCGGTCTACGTTACGTAAACGTTTACCGACGGTGACGGTGTTTTCAGCACAGCGAGAAGCATCAGGCGGATTCGGACATACTGGTAGCATGCCCGTTGCCTATTTTAGGCACGACATATCAAATGAATTCATCGGTAGCATCACCCTCTAACACGATAGGAGTTCTTCAACCAGTGAACACCATACCGATTGCTCCTGCCCAAAATAAAACGATCACTTTAACGTCGGGTGGTAAAACCCTAACTTTGTCAGGTGGTACATTTCAACCTGGTACTCAGTATGTCCTGAGCAAATTCAAGAATAAACTTCCTACGTTGGTACTAGCTGATAGGAAACCTGCAATTGCAGCTAATCAGGCGGGAGACACGCCCAAACCCATTTCGATAAACAAGGAGCAAGTGGCTGTCGCGGGTACCAGCTATCAAACGCCGAAAAAGGTATTATATCAAGAGTTACAAAGAAGTTGATTAAAATATTAATGAAATAATTCGACTGTCGCAGCTGTGCTCGAGGGGCAGCGAAACAGTGAATCTTAATCTTTTATTTCTCGCACTTTCGTGTATTTCAGCATGTGCTTGTGAAGTCTGTTAGATCTTCGACGTCGAAGAAACCTCAAATTTCCACGTACGTTGTGGACACCAGCAAAGGATTGCCAATCGGAGGATTACAAGTTAGCCTGTACAAACTGATGGACGGTCGATGGACCTTTTTAAATGAAAGGTATACCTCGAATAATTTTTAAACACAGTAGAAGGGACGAATAGTAGTTTCACTATGAAAACGTCGTGTCATTTTCAGTAATACTTCGCCAAACGGACGATGCGTAGATTTAGTGGATAGCATAAGAGCCAATTTCACAGCCGGACGATACAAGATCCATTTCGACGTGGACAAGTACTTCACGTTGAGGAGAATAGAGACCATGTACCCATTCATCGAAATCGTGTTCGATGTGAAGGATCCTGCCGGACATTATAACATACCATTACTGTTAAGCCCGTTCGGATATTCCACTTACCGTGGTTCCGAAAGATGAACACTGACGACAATCGACGAGCAATCTAAATAACGAACGTGTTATAAAAGTATTTGATTATATAACAATAAACGTTTTTTATAATGCGGAATACCGAAATCCCAGCTGGTCAATATTCTTATATTTTTCTAAGCGTCATCTAAAGCGAATACATACGAATTGTAAATAATGAAAATGTAGCGCCTACTGGACTACCAGATCTTGACGATTCAGATTGCTAAGAGGAACAATTAGCATGTGTGGAAAAATATATTTTATTGTATACTGTGTACAAAAAGTCATGGAGTCGCATCGTTTATTAATTTAATCAGCTAAGTGTTTACAGGCTTTGTACAATTCTACCGAGCGAACAGCACGATGCTCCCGAAGAAGATCCTTGGATCGTCAACCCCTTGTCCCATAATATCGAGTCAAACTCGTTATTTGTTTCTCAAATTGAAAATTTCCAAATACATACAATCGATACAACCGACAAGAAAGACCTAAACATTATAGATACCAAGAAAATCGTAGTGCAAGGGGTTAACGAATTGCTATACCAGTACGGCTACCGTGTCTTTCCCACCGACTGCACATCGCGTCGCAATTTCAGTAAAGGGGAGCGATTACTATTTCGGAGGCAAGTAGCTTCTGTCGACATCTTTGTTGGGCGGAAGGTACGCTTTATCCTTCGATCCGTTCGATCCCTTTGGCCCCGATGGTCTCTTTGATCCGTTTTGCCCTTTGTTTGACTCCGAAGGGCCGGATGAACCCGGACCTCCCGGTTGGCCGGTGCCGAACTTGAAGCTCGCTCGGTTTCCGTTCTCGTCGGCCTCGTACCTTTGATAGAACCATTGGGTATTCTTATTGTTACACCAGGCTTTCTTTATATTTCGACGGTTTTTTTAAGAAATCGATAAGAGGCTCAAACGTTCTTAACTCTTCCTTTTATGAGGATTTCCCGCGGCTGCGGGAAACACAAGAAACTCGAATATGTATCAATTGGAAATTTCGCAACCGCTTCGAGAATCGAAGTTTCAACAGTTTTCAAGCCCGGCCTCGGTCGATCTCTGTTCGAGGGAGATGCGACGGGAAAGAAAAAGAAAAAGCTCACTTGACGGAGATCGGAAGACCCTCGGGACTCTTGTAGGAGAAGCTACCCTTCACGGCTCGCACCAGCTCCCCGTCCACTTCCTTGTACGTCTCCGTCTCCTCCCTCTGCACTTCATCCCCGGCGGTCGGGCCGCTCGGTATCGGTCGGTTCCTGGCTTTGTTGTCCTCCAGAGGCGTGTTCAGGATCAGCCCGCCGGAACCACGCGCGAACAGAGGCGCCTTCTGATCCGGAGACAGCTTTTCGCCGGCGCAACAGCACGCGGACAGGACCACCAGCCACAGGACCTGCGAGAGGACACGCGTCGATTCGACCGGTTAAAATTCCTGACTGACCTAACGCGGGAAAGTCGATAGTCTCGGGAAAAAATGCATCGAACTGGAAGAACTCTTCTGTCGTGCCATCTCAGCGCTTCGACGATTTCGAGATCGTAGATTTAGCTAGATCGTGCCTTTCAAATCCTTACGTACTTCTACATCCTCGAATAACTCCTATCGACTCCACGATAACAACTTTTAGACTGCATGAAAAGGTTCCAACCAACGATGGATCGTCTGACTGTACTTGTTTGTAATTAAAATTTTAACAGTAAACCTACCACCGCCGGTCAAAATAACGGTTCCAGATTTTTTATTTTATAATTACTGAAATTCTAAAGATGCTTTCGAGGGAAACGAGTAAATGAATATATTTAGGAGGAAATGTATTATAATACGAACCTCATAAAATCCAAATAAATTCAATCTCGTCATTTTTATAAGACATCAGTCACTTTGAAGGCTCGGTGGGTTTAGTGTTAATGAGCTTATTTGTTTACGGAGACCGATGGCACTCTCCGTTATACTTATTCTATCAAGTTAACACGTTAACTGCCCTGTCAGTCGCATATGACTGACAGTGATTTTTGGCTAGGTTTAGACCAGATAAACCGATCTTTAGAATTCAAGAGGGTTAAAACAGCATCCCCTATAATACATTTAACATTTCTACTTTCGCTTTCATTAATCACATTACTCTGACTTTGTGAGAATCTCTGGGAATGATATTTGGCACTTAACGAGTTAAACGGCAAGTTTGCTAGAAAATTGGATGCAGCGTAATCAGAAAGGACAAGGATCGATTGTACTCGTTTGAAAGCGAGGAAAATTTCGTTCGATTCGACGTTACGTCATTCCCGAAGAGCGTGCGAGGGTTGAAAGGAAGAATCGCCGATCGTTCGAGGACGATAAGAGAACCCGTTCTCGACTGTCTGATGAACGCGGAATGTCTCGTTTTGCAATGGTTTTCGGTTCCGCTGGGCATCGACCAAATGGCACGAGTAGAATTTTCCACTATGGTGATCGTAGTCGCGGGTAGATACGTCCGATCCGCGTACGAACGAAGAGGCTGTTCGCCCGAGGTGGTTTCTTTCGTGGCTCGGTGACCTCTCGACCGACAGACCGCGCACGCATACCAGAATCGCCTGCTGTCGGCGAATCTTCCGCGTAAACATGTAACACTATGGCTAAATCGAAAGGATACTTTCTACTTTATCGTGTCCCCGAGACGACCGTTCGAAATAATCTCTATTGCGTCACGGATAATTTTTCCCCCTCGGCTCGAGCAGTTACAAATAAGGGCAACAAGCGAGTCCTGCAAAAGACACGCGCGGTACCGATCCTCTTCTACGTTTCTGCACTTTATGTATCACCGAGTCGTAATCTCCGATTATCGATCGATCGCTTGGACACGGCTACTGGAGAACGTCGAATCGAGAGGATCGAAAATAGCGATCAAAACTAATTCCTACAGAGAGTGCGGAGAAACAGTTTCTCGATCAATCGAATTTTGTGAATGAAACTGTATCAACTGGTTCAATTGGTCCGAGGGTGTTTCTTCGGGGAGTCATCGGCATCAGCCCCCACTGAGAGTCACGTTCGAAAAACTCGCGAGAACGAGGAGTCCAGAGGAGGAGTCCAGGAACGTACCAGTGATCGAGACACAATTCTGCGAGACGTCATCGTCGCCAGAGGATCGGTCACACTGACGGCACACGAAATGGCATCCCTCGAGGCACTCGCGACTGCTCGACTCGCGACGCGATCGATGGATTTCAGAAGCTGGTAACAACATCTCTGCTCGATCGTTCGCCGAGCTTTTATATACCCGATACTGTGTCCGCCGACTAGAAGGACGACGGTTTTTTCCCCCTCTGGTTCGCGACCGATTCTCAAGAGGGATCGGAAACATCCTATCCATTCCCTCCCCATAAGCGCTTCTCCAGCTCCCATTTTTTTCTCTCTTCGTCTTCTGCCATCGGGAGACAGATCTGGGAACGTCTGACTTGCGAAATATCTGTCGAACGCGAACCCATCGCGAGATTTAATTAACGAACGCCTAAATTCGTATAAGCTAAAAATAGTAATTGCGCGAACATGTCTAGATCTTTTTATTCTGTAAAAAGGATTGAGAAGTAAGATCACAGTATTTGCAACGATGATTGCAAACATTTTAGTGACCTTTCTCTCCCATTTCAGAGATTCTCTCCTATTTTAGAGATCGATAAGCAAGACAGACGATCGGATAAACGCGTTTGGAGCAATTCATAAAATATTAACGTATTTGCATACCATACATTTTCAGTATGAACTGGGAGATGGATTCTCAATTGTGGAGCGGGAATACAGACGTTAAGAAAATAGAGGATTCGCAAATGGCCGACTTTGGAATCGCAAGACCTAGATGTCCACGTGTCAACTTGGCAATGCAGTCGCGATTCCACGGACGCGTCTCGATTCGGTGTCATCGTGACATGTATAAGGCATAAGGTATGAGATAGAAAATACATCCCACGGAAGACAGTAAGAACGCACATCGCGTTCCATGTTGGTACGCGCACGGCCTTATCGTTGCGTATCTTCGAGAATCGTAGTGTGTCGGGACTGGATCTCGGACCCCAGTTCGCCGTCTCGTAGATCGCGCAAGCTCGTCTTCACGTATTCACATACGCGCACGTATGTCGGTATCTTCTTCGGCGAGCCATGAAGTCGGCTGGGATTTATCGCCATCGGTTTGGCACGCGATTCAAAGGCCAACGTCGTTACGATGGATGAGATTTCGCTCGTTTAAGGGCACACGGGCAAACAATGCGATCTCTGAACCGCTAATAGGATGCGTTTGCTCTTTCCTAGGTAGAACAGAGTCACGATGACATTTTACCCTTTTATTCCGTCCTTTCGCACACCGAACCCACTCGCATTCCGTGCCCGGTAGCTGATCAACAGATCCCTTTCGTCCCGGTCGCGATCGATCGAGTTCGCCGTTCGGCTCGGCGTCGATCGCACCCCGTCTCGCGACGCTGCCTATGGGATTTGCTGATCAAAGTCATTAACGATCGCGCAAGTGCATCGTCCTGTTATGCCGTATCATCCTCCAACCTTATCTTCGCCCTTTTTGCCCGGCTGATTCACCTATTTGACTGGACTAGGAACGGCGGAGTTACGTGTCCGGTGACACATATAAGGAGCCTCCTCATCAAACGACTTCGACTTCCGAGTTAACACTTCTATTGCACGGACGCATAATTTCTGTAAGCGCGAGTTTCTTGTAAGCAATCTGTTGGCGTGTGTGTGGCCTACTCAATAAAAACTTCAGGTTATCAAGAAGACAAGGACTATTTCTCGAGAGAATCCCATCCTTCTTTCTTCACGGCATAACAGTCCAACCACGCGTCCTATTGCTTTACGATTTCAACTATAAATCAGAGAGGACTTTGATGGATCAGGACCAGGACCAGGATCAGGTGAAGACCAAGGTCCAAGCTATTTTTCATACGAAGAGAAACTGTGGACTCAACATTTTTATATCAAGTATAGAAAGAAAAATATTTATATTTTATTTTATATATGGCCACTTATATGGTTGTTAAAGCTGATCGGTTGTTGCGAAACAGTTGGAAGGGGTTGTTCTCGTTGATGTGCGTCATCCCTTGCGCGCCTAAGTAAGAACGACTTATCGGCGGTTGCTCTCGTTCGAGTACTATGCTTTGGCCAGGTCAGAGACGGGTTGCCAGCTTAACTCGAATAATGGAACTTGCCCGCGTGATACGGTCGTTGACGTTCTTCTTCCTCCTTCTCCTCCTCCTCCTCCTCCTTCTCTCCTTCTTTTCGATACTTCACCCGGGAACACCGAGAAGAGAAGGGACTGATCGTTCCCTCGAGTAGTTTAGTAGAAGCGTTTAAGCTCCTCATGATTCTGGCGAGCTAGGCAAAGACGACCGAATCGAAGGGTCGTCGTCCTCCGGTCTTTCGCGATCGCTTTGGCGAAGGGCCAGGAATCGATCGGAGAGCACAATTCTATCGGAAAGTGCCTTCTTCTTGAATTCGGGACAACGCGGGCCTCTTCTCGAACGAGCTCTCCGGGTTGCGTTCGAGCGACACGTAAGCTAATATTAGAAAACCGTCGACCCGTTCTGCGAACGTCGCGGGTAATCGTGGTTCCCATGTTTTCACCTGCAACGTTTGTCAAGGAGGTGATTAACACCGGAGGCGCACCGGTCGTTTCTCGAACGCGCCGCTTGCTTCGGATCAACCACTGGATTAATCAATTAATAATATAAATCTCATGCTTAATACTAGAACGACCGGAGCAGTCAAAATGACTGGTTCCTAATTTTTTCTGTTACAATTACTGAAATTGTAAAAATGTTTTCATCGGAAATTTTTTAATGAACCTCTTCATTCAAGCACATATTACAATAAAAGTTGTACGAAGTCTGAATGGGCGTCAGTCGCATTTATTGCTCGGTCGTTCTAGTGTTAAACTCCTCGTACGTTCCGTCTTTCTTCTGCTGGAATTTGTCATAAATAAATATAATTTTGCGAAACTTTTATGATCGCTGGTTCGACAGTTAGCAAAATCGATCGAAACTAATTGTCGTGTTGTAACGTAAGCCTGCGGCTCAGAAGACCGACTTCCCGTGTCTTTGCAAGCGATTTATCACTCTGGCGTCGTCTGCTCGCGATCGTCGATACGTACACGATGCACGCGACACAATGGGCTCCTCGCGAGATTATAAAGTATATAATTGATCCGAGGAGACAGCCAGAAGCAGAGGATGCCCGGTGCGTCTGATCGTACCTGGATTCCGCGAGGTGTTCTTCTGTCTACTTACCTGGTCGCGTCTCGATTTACGGCCTCGAAGCGGTATCGGGATACCGAGGTGTTCCAGGCATCGGTCGCACGATACCGATCGTGTCCGTACGATGCAACGATTTCATAATCGAACGTAGGAGGATGGAGGCAAAGGCGGGAGAAAGGACTCCGGTGTCTCGCTCCGTGACACGAACGGCGAACAACCGGCGTTATCGCTGCGATTCCCAGCGTTATCGGCGCATGCGACCATCGTACGCGCGGTGATTTACACCTGACTTTTCGAGGACGAGCACTAAACAAAGCGGAATGAAAAATAGGGAATTAACCGTTTCAGGATTTCTTCATACGTATATTGTACGACGGCCTGGCATCTCTATACAATGTTGAACAGTGTTTTTTGTTTTTTGGTGAAGCGCATACGGCGAACATTTAGCAAAAATATAATAGGATTCTTTTGAAAAATATATTCTACGCTGTTATCCCGTTGTTGAAGGGCCCAGGAAAAACACACATAAACGGATTCCGTCGAGGAGAAAGCTGTCGCGAGATCAAACGTTACGAATCCGGCTCGTAAAACTAATCAATTCTCGCGCGCGGTCTTTATTACGGGTAAGATATATTCGTGGAATCGAGAGGATAGAGAAGGGCAACGAGTCTGGCGGCGGGATTCAATCTAACCGATACGCCGTGACTCTTCCTTTTCGTTTTTTAGAAAACGGGACATTTAATGTCTCGCGCGGAGAAAGACAGAGGTAAGTAGTTACGTCGCAGATTACGTCGAGCAATTACCACCGAATGCGAATACACGTTCTTCTAAAATTATTTGCGTGCTCAGAGACCGTGTACGATTTGCCAATTTTACAATACCGGCAGAAGAGGAAACTTGTCTTTTCAGTGAATTAACTTTTACGGCGTCTCGCGTTTTCACGTTTTCATTGTTCCTCCCGTCGTTTACTCGCACGCTTGTTAATGCAAATTGAATGCGAATCAACATCTTCGCGAGCTTCGATGCTCGGCACCCTTCGGATTATTTTCCTTTCTCCGTTTCGCTTAAGCTGCGTGGGATTTCTCCCGACGCTGGAATCACCGCGGAGTATTTCGGTTTTCAGGTTAATACCAGTAACCAACGGAGTCGAAACGGCGAGGAACATTTTTTTCGAGGTTTGATCGATGATCCCCTCGCGCACCCTGTGACCCGACAGCGATAAATCGCGCAAAGTCGGCCGGGAAAACGGATCGCGCGAGAGATTTGAACGCGGTCGACCTGCACGAGCGATGTTCCTCGCGAATTCTTGCGATCTTTTAATCGATCTTTCTTCCCCCGTTTCGGTAACCTTTAAAGGACAACATGCTCGATATATCGACAGCTGGTGGATCTTGCGACAGAGCTAATCACCGATTCATCGAGTCCGTTCAATGCTCTATCTCGATCGTGTTCGTGATTGCGCTCTGTCCACGTCAATAATGGACAAAAAGGGGAACATTGAATTTTTATAACTCGGGTTTTTTTGTTGCCCGCTGGCGATCATGTCATCGAGCCGTGGAAAATCAGTAGCATTAACTCGACCGTCAACAGATTTCCACAAGTCTTTTTATTATCACTTTCTTAGGAAATACCAAGCGAAAGAGTTGGACAGGCCGCGTCTCTCTGCGTCTGCATGTTTTCGTGCGTGCGCGGTGTGTGTGCACGTTGTTCGTGTGACATTGTATACGCTCTATCGGTTTTTTTGTCTCCTCCTCGAAAACAACGATGCCCATCCCGGAATACATACATCTGCGAGGACGCGAGTAAATTATTCAGGATCTCTCCTATTAATTACAATTTTATATTACACTCTGTTCTCCTTACATACACTGCGACTGCGTACAATGAATGAAAATAAAGGAAATCTTATGTTCATTTTCTGTCGCTCTTGCTCCTCTCGCACTCTCTCGCTCTCTCAAGGTTTCTCTTACGCTCTTTCTCACGCTCAAGCAATCTCTCTCTTTCTGTCGTACCAGCCGTTCCGACGCCACTGTGTCGCAGCGTTTCATAAATATCTGTTTGCCTCCGGACGATCTAGGAAAAATACGCGGATATGTGCATTAAAAAAATACAGCCACTCGCGCAGGCAGCCACGCAGCCACGCACACGCAATAAACCCTCCGAACCAGTCGCGAACCAACCCCGTCGCGAATCGCTTTCGCAACGTTTTGCCTCGTCGAATATGCGCGAAACGTAAAATTTCAATCGCGAAAATTGAATTTGTAAAGATCGAATCGCGTGAAACGATCGGTATCTCCGCTGCTGATCACCGTCGCATAAAAGAACCTCCTGTAATGTTTCATACAATTTTTAATTCAACTGACATACAATCGTGATCAACGAGTCTCCATTAAAATTCTCTTTGTCGTGAAATAAATATTTCCATATACAACGGTTAAATACGTAGAAATAATTCTAGGAAGCGTACACGTCGAATAGAATCTCCGATTCAATTTCGATTAAAAAATTAACAGTTACCGATCTCGACGATTAATATTTACAATTGGCGGTCGATCGAATCGACTCGTTTTCGCTTGAATAAAAAAAAAAAAACATAATCGCTTGATTCTTCGCTCGGCCGCTTTCCCCATCGGATCGGAACAACTGTGTCCGGGGAAAATTGCCTTCTATATCGGTTCGTCGATAAAAATTGAAATTCCATAATCGTTTATACGATGAACGCGCAAGATCCACCGATGCGAACGCGAGCCCGATTTTCATCAGGCGAGAAGAAACGGTCCCCGTCCCGTTCTTGATTATGTCAGGCATCGGTGCTGGGCGGTGTTCGAGCGGCTGCGGTTGCGGTTCGGGAAAACGGGATTCCCCGACTCTCTTACACGTAATAATTATGCGTGGTACCGATCAACGGTTTCCCCATCGACGAGCTCAGCGAATTTTCGTTGGTTCGTCCAGCTCGCTATTCTCTTTCTCTGTTTGTCTCTCTCTCACATACACACAAACGAAAATACACACACACACATGCTCTCTCTCTCTCTCTCTTTCTCTCTGCCTTTCTCTTTTATCGTCGTGCGCGCATACACACGGTTAAATAGGATAAAAACGGGTTAAAAGCTGCGAAGTGAGACACGTAGAAACGAGGACACGCACCGTCGTCGGTAAAAACGAAACGAATCGAATAAATAAAGAGCGTCGTCGAATAAGAAATGAACAAAGGTCCGCCGAACGCAAGAAATCGCCGAGCGATCGCGTTCGCTCTGCTCTCCCTTCTCGTTCTCGTCGCGTGAAACGCGTTAGTTTGTGCTTGAACAGCAATCTCGCTCGCAATCGCGTCGACGACAATCGCACACGCTTCGAAAATATATCGCGGTATTTACAGATTTTGTCGTAGGACGCGACGATCCTGAATCAATTACTCGACGAAACCGTCTTTTCCGTTTTTCGATCCTCCTCGTGCAGCAGCGTCCGCGAGATGTCGAATCGCGCGCGTCGAATCCACCGTGTCCGTGTGAAGCGATTGCGAATAGATAATGTAACATCCACCGAGAGAAATCGAATGCGTCTGTTCGCTCGCGACAAGAAAAAATACGCCGGCATTCTGTTACTCGTCCGTTCTTCCCCTCCCCGCTCCCTATTCGTTCAGTTTTCATCACGATCGTACAGTGTAGTACCATTTTTTTGATTAGCGCACGTGCTATACGCGATGGTTTAAAAAATCTTTCGTAAAAGTCGCATATACATATATAGAAGAGGTTTCCGGTGTTTCTTTGATGTTTTCATTTTTGCATTTTTCTTCCTTTTGTCTTTTTTTTTGTTTCTTTAGTAAAAACGAGAATCTATCAACCTATCGTAGTATTAATAATATCGATGTCCAACGAAGTGATAATAATAGCTTCTGTTTCTCTCTCTCTCTCTCTCTCTCTCTCTCTCTCTCTCTCTCTCTCTCTCTTTTGTTCGTTCGTTCTGTTCGGTTGAACTCTAGCAAGCTCGAACATCGTTCCGCGCAACCTCGACCGTCTCTTTATCACGCTCGCTCGTCGATTAGTCGTTCGTTTATACATTCTTGAAACCACGATGATAATTTTGACAGTAATTAACCACAATAGTAAAAGCATATAAGCTATACAACTACCATTTTCTGTATCTACAATATAGTTTTATGTATATTTGTATTTATATATATATATATTTTTTCTTTCTTCTTCTTCTTCTTAATTCTCTCCGTTCATAGTCTATGTACTTTATGGACACTCAACTGTCCCCGAAAGGCTATCAAAGAGGCTCGGTGCTTTTCGCGCGTTCAGGTATCTTCCACTTTCGGTCGCGACCGAAATCCTGGCCAGGATTCCCATCCTGCCTGCCGCGTCGGCGATCGGTGATCGGTGATCGGTGATCGGTGATCGGCAGATCCCGCGAGAAATCGGTTTCGCTACCTTGGGGGACCAGTTTCGCTGTTCGCCGGTCCCTTCGGGTAAAATCGAACTTCGTTTCGGGAAAGAGAACGTGCCGTGTCGCGTGTCGCGCCGAAAATAATCGTTCGAATGGCCGCGTCGCGGCGTCACGGACTCCCCTCACTCCCTACTTGCTGGGGAACCCCCGTGGTTCCCGGACGTGAGAATCCTGGTCGTGTTTCACGGCGACCCGACGACCCGGTCGTACCCGTTCGGGAAACGCGACTGCGAAACCGGCAACTGGTCGTCGAAGAGAAGTCGCCGACGACGAACAACGATCACCCGGTGGCTCGGACGTCGTTCTGCTCGCTCGCTTTCTCGGCCCTCTTCTAATTACTGCAGAACACAACATTTGCATTTAGGCTTCTTCTTCAGGGTGACGTGTTCGACCTGCGAAGCGTCGCCTGGTCCCTGCGCCGTCATTCTAGCCACTTCCACGGTCGCTGCCCTCGACGCTGCAACCTGTGCATTCAACGTACCCTATTATTCACTCGTTTCCCATCGATTTTACCCGATATTCCCGAGCTTTACCCGCTTTCGCTATTCTACCGTAGTACGCGGATTTAATGTCTGCGAGTTTCTCTCTTCCCTAATTAGCAGGCTGCGGATTTTATAGAATTCGTGCCAACAATAAGACGATGGAAAGCGAAGAGATTAAACGAATTTAACACGTTCACTGCCGTTACATTGACTCACCCATATGTGGGTGATGAAATTATTTGTCCAGGTTTCAGAATGAATTTTTCACGTTAATATATTCATCGTACCAATTGGTATCTGCAAAATGCAAGAAAGTTGGCGGACTACTCGATATCATAATTTTCCTCAATTTTTATTTCATTAACACTATACCTACCGCGGTTAAAATGATCGGTTTTCTATTTCACAATAATTGAAACTATAAAAAAGTTTTCATAAGAAATTACTGAATTGACTTTTTTACTTAAGCACACATTCTAATGAAAATCGTACAAAGTTTAAGTAAATTCAATCTTCTCCCTTCTATAAGATGTTTCACTTTTGTATGTTTTATGCTTGGTAGGTTTAGTGTTAAGTCATTACATGTTAAGTACACTAGTCAAAGTGTTCAGAATGTCAATATATATTACTTCCAATGCAACCAAATGATTAAAGAAAGTCTACTATTACGAGGTAGTAAAGCGAACCGTCTGCGTCGAGAAGTAGTAAAATTAATAATTGATCAGACTCGGAAAATTTGCAGAGGTGCGCTTTCTTTCCGGTAGCCAGCGAAGAGCAATCGGTCTTGGTTTATTATTAATTAAAGGTCCGGTCTTGGTAGATTCGCGATAAGGTAGAGTGCCTACATTACCGACAAAAAATGATTTTACGTGCTTCAAGTTTTCGTCCTTATATAAGAATATTTTGTCGCTGGTCAGGAGCTGCCGAGATTATGCAGATATTTGGTAACATAAGCAGGCGAAAAATTGACGATGCGCATGCCGTGGAATCCAAGCATTTTTATGCCATTGGATGAGTTTTCTGGATGAAATCGAGAGCAGCTAGAAAATATCTCCAGCTACAAATTGAGCTATATTTTCTCTTGATTCTCTGCGAAATAAAGCGAAAACCTTGAAGCACGTTTCTGGAATTTATAATATTGATAATACAGAGAGCAAAAAATCTGACAAGTATAGTGACAGACTTGAGACCCGTCGGATCAAGACCAAGATGGGTCTTAAGTCTCTGTCTGAAGGCTGTGAATGGAAATTATTAATTAAAAAGTCACACGTGACTATTCCGGGCCCTTAAGGATAAAGAAGTAGAAGAAGAAGAAGATGCGTACCTTATCATTGACAGGCTGCTGGTTGTTCGCGGCGGCGGCTTTGATGGGGGTGCTGTGGGCATTCCCGTTCTCCTGTCCGGGTTTCGGCGACGAGTTTGGCCGTCGGTTGGTGGAATTCGCGGAGGACTTGAGCAGGGGGCTGGAACTCGAGTCGTGGTCGAGGGTGGTCGCGTTCCCGGCGTCGGTCTCGCATCTTGGCAACGGCGGAGCGGTCTGGCCGGGGGTCGGTGTGATGGGTTTCCCACCTTTTATCAGCTCCACTATCTCGTCGGCCTCCCTTGATAGGTCGCCGTCCGGTCTGAACGGATTATCCCAGCCGCTGTCCGTGCTGAAAATTAATTCCGCCGTTCGTTCAGAACTTTCGTGCTCGTTATCATCGACCACCGCAACTCCACCCTATCCTACCCTACCATGGCCCGCCGTACCATACCGGATCGATCAGATCAAATTTCCCGGAAAGCTACGAGAGCCACGCGTTCTTCGAGAAACCGGAACCGGTATCGTTTGCTCGGCCAACCGCGCTCTTCGTGTTCTTTCTGTTACGCGCGCGTCGCAACCGCCACCACATTCGCCATTTTCAAATGGCATGGAAAAATGTCTTCGAGTCACAGATTCGATTCGATATATATTAACACTTTATCTACCGGAAGCTGATTAACACGTTGATAACGGTGTTTCGCAATAAGCGATCACAGCTACTGATCAATACGATTAGTCACTTGATAATAAACTTTGCACCTTACAATATAATTTAGTTCATTTCTGAGTAATAATCCTAAACGAATTCGGATCGAAATTGCTATTGCCCTTGAAGAATCTATGAACCCTTAACCGGAAGTATTTCAAGTTTACTTCCCACCAGGTCCAAGCGATTTTTCATAAGAGACTGTGGACTCGACATTTTTATATTAAGCATAGAAAGGAAAGTATTTATATTATTAATTGATTTGATTTTTCCCGCCATATACGCGGCATTGGACCCAGTAAGTAAAATGCCGTTTATATGGCGGAATTGGTCCGTTAAAGGTTAGAAAATCGCCTAACCGTGGACCGTAGACTTCCGAAAATTATAAAATGACCTTAGGCAAATAATGCACGACGGTCGGTTTCGTAGCTCGCGTGTCTCGATCGTTGCTGATTGGCAATCACGCCACGACCGCTCGCTTAATTATCCGCTCGAGAACCTCGGCTCGAAAACACGCGGTATAGTACTGTATTTTGTTCGTGACCGTCCGCGGTACTGCGCGACAAGTTGGCTTCAATTATAATTGCCGCTCCCAGTTAACCGTGACATTGGCCACGATATCGGATTGCGCCTAATTGCAGCTGATCTTCCGTTCGCTCCCTGGCCGGCGATGATGCACAAGCGTAATCGCTTCCTGAAACCGGCTAGACCTTGCTCGCGATTCCTCGAACGGAGCCGCGATTACTCGATCTACGAGACATTTCCTTCCAATTTCCTGGCCAACGCGGCTCGATTTATGCTCTCGCCGAGACACCTAAGCGATTCGGAAGAGTTTCGCGTAACTCTCTTCGGCAATTATCTCGGCGTAACCGAGAAGAGCTAGTAATGCAATTAACCGCGGTCAACATGAGAAACAATAACGACCACGACGGCAAAGACAATGATCGCCTTCGCGCGGCCGTGGCATTAAAATAACTGGGTTAAGAGCGTAATCCTTTTAAAGGGCTGGCGGCGAGCCGTTCTCCGAATTAATTACCTGCGTCATCGAAAACCCGCGTTTTTCTCTCCGTTCGTCGCTAGTTAACACTAAACCTACCGAGCCTTAAAAGTAACTAATGTGGTCTTATAAAAATGCCAATATTGAATTTATTTGGATTTTTCGTGTAATCATTTCCACGAAGTCATCTTCATAATTTCAGTAATTGCAAAATAAAAAATCTGGAATCGGTCATTTCGATCGGCGGTGGTAGGTTTAGTGTTAAATAAGTGGTCTATTAAAGCTCTCGCCGCGTTACTACACGTTGCAAAAGCTGTAGTTTTTCCGGAAATCAAAAGTTGGACGCTAGAAGGGTCTACGTTGATTATTCTCTCGGAGTGATACTAACGTCGCGTCGCGAAGTTCGAGTAACAAAATGATTCTCGCCGACATAAGCGTCGCTCGCAGCGGAAAGATACCGAAGAAAGTTGCTCCGTTCGTTCTCAGAAAGTGTACAGATTGCTGTTACAGGACTGGATCGCGAGTGTTTCCGAAGTTTCGCTGGGTCGCAACGAATACGTATATTCTGGGACACTTCGCCGCGTTCATTGTTCACGGATTTCGTCTATAGAGGAGGAATCGTCGGCGGATGAAAAGGGAGATAGGAGGCAGTCGGCCGGAAGACACCGAATGGAGGGATCTCGCACAGTGTGTCCCAAAAATGTGGGACAATCCGATATATTCCCATAGCATCGAACGATTTATCGTTCACGTTACGGTCTGAGCATTCGTCTTTCGGATTGTCAAGCTGTATCTTCTCTCTTTTGGCGCTAATATATTTTCCAATCTTTTACATCTGTTAGAAGATTACATCTTTCAAGTTTTACATCTGCTACCGGCGATTATTTCAAAAATTGTTAAGATCTTTCAGAAACTTCAATCACAAACGAATCAAGTGTCTCCAGTGAAGCAATTTAAAAATTTCGTTGGGGATTATTGGGTGAAAGAAAAAATTTGTTCTGACCGAATTTGGGCATAATTGTTTCTGGGACACCCGGTACGCGGCGCAGGCAGGGCAGAAACGGTTAGTAGGCTCTCTTGGTCGGAACCATTGGATCACGGCCAACCGGACTAATAATGTCCGATATTGCGAAACTGTGCGCTGCCTCCCCCGCTTTCCCCCGTTTTCCCCGCTTTCCCCGCTGCGATTAATCTTCCCGGATCGCATTCCATCGCGTTTGTCCGCAGTTCCGACAGCGATCGCGACAATGGAGGAGAGGACGCGCCCGTTCGCCTATTCGCCCATTCGCGCTGCACCGTTCCGCGACCAACCGACCTCATCCACCGCACCGTCGAAAACGAAATCATTCGCGTCGCTTGCGACACACACCGATCGATCAACCGATCCATTAATCGCATTCAAGCGCATAAGTACCCTTTCGATCGCTGTGCATTTAAAAGCTTCAACAAGATAAAATGCCCACTACCTATTCGCAACTGGTTCTCCTTTACATATTTCGAAACGTTGCGAACACTTTCGTTGGTGCTGATCGTCTTCATTAACACCGAACCTGCCACGATCAAAATGATCGGTTTTCCATTCCACAATTATTGAAATGATAAAAACGTTTTCATAGGGAATCACTGAAAATCGACTTCTTTACTTAAGCACATATTATAATCGTACAAAGTTTAAGTACACTCAATCTTCTCCATTCTATAAGACGTGTCGCTTTTATATGTTTTGTGCTCGGTAGGTTAACCCATTTGCATCATTAGCGTATATATAC
>CM052116.1:1744951-1761438 GCA_028454245.1 Halictus quadricinctus | reverse complement strand
CACATAATATCGAAATGTTTAGTAGTCTTCAAATCCAAATTTTGTAACTTTTCTTCCGTCTTACAATACTTTCATTTCATTCCTACGAAACTGATCAGCTGTCCACACATAATATGAAAATGTTTAGTAATCAATTCAATATTGTAATGTAACAAATACTTTGTAATATTTTTCGTAATCTCTTTGGAAAAATGCCACAAGAATTTTTAGCGGTGTTTCAGAGTCACCACTCAAAGGGTTAAAATGATCCGAGAATGGAAGGTCCTACCTTTCGCAAGTACCGCAGAATATTTTTTATACTTTAAATCGAACGAAGAATCGAGTCAAGGAATGTTCTACTTTGAGGAAATCGGAGAAACGAAAATCCGGGCGTGAATAGACTTTTCCAAAGCGAGGCCACTCGCCCGAGTCACGACACGAAACAAGGAACGAGGAACAATCTCCGCCTCGAGGGAGATCCGCGAGCGGCGAGTCGAGATAGGTCATGGTTCCCGAGGAGCTATGTTCCTTTTGTCTTCTATCTTTGGTGGACAGCGAAGCCGCGCGACGCTGCACCGAGCGGGTTCGTTTCTATTTCCAAAGCGGCTCTCTCTCGTCTCTGGAATTCACGGCTCCTCGGATTCTATGCTCGCCTATCGATGCAACGTTGCACCGCAACTATCGGAGATTTCAGGCTTTCACCGGGATTGCTATTGTTCGCCGAGACTTTCTGGGAACCGTGTCCAGAACGAGCGTCTCTGGTTCTCCGTCGTTTACAACGGTTTCCGTAAAAAACCGTTCCAACCAATCAAATCTGTTCGATACGATCGAATCGTTGACCCTTCGACAACGTTGTTGCGCAATATATCGTTACATGCGATTAGAGTTCTTGGTCAAGGAAATTAGTCGTAAGCGATTCGATCGAATGCGTTTCATCCTCGCGTTTCTCGACGATAGAATTCGTTGATGAACAACTTCCCTTCCATCGTGCCCGTAATCGAGTATACTGTCGCCCTCGCGGTTTAAACGGTTTCGCGGACCAGCGTAGTAGCGGGTTAGCGAAAATTGATTGGTCAAATTGAGAGAAAATTCGTCGATTAAGACCATCGCTCGCGCACGCGATTGTTCAGAGGATCAAAAGATCGTTGTCGAGAGAGCTAGCTTGTCCTCGCTCGGAACAATTTTGTGGGTCAGTGTAGCAGACGCAGCACGCTGGCGAATCGTTCCGAAAACATCGTAGACACGGCTGGAAGCAGGAAGTTTAGTTGAACGACGATGGCATCGCTATTTTTATACGGTGTTCCGGACGCGAGTGCAACTGGAGTGGAAGCAAAGAGCAAACAAGTGCTGGTTGGAGCGAGAGAGCAAGAGAGCAAACGAGCAGCTCGAGGAGGAGCCGAGTCCTCGTCGTCGTCGTCGTCGTTGTTGAAGAGGAGAACGTGCACGCGAGTCACGCGATCGTTCGATCCTTTCTACCGACGAGTCCCGAGACACGTTTTGAAACCGCGACCGAGTGCAAGGACCACTCTTCAGCGTTCCGGAAGTCGAGCGAGGGAGCCAGGCGACCGATCGAAATCGCGCCTCGAGCGCTGACACGTTTTTCTCCACAGGCATATCGCACCGTCGTCATCGTCGTCACCGAGAATTCACCGTGGCGAGAGGAACGAAAGGGCGAAGGGTTGTCTCGCGAAAGGAACTGTCCCGGTGACAGAGCTACCCTCGGGAACCCTCCGTTGCACCTGGACGCATATCCCGGTTGCACACTGCGACGGAGAAGAGAGAAGTCCGCGGCGCGGCGCGCTGCGAGCCGATCGAGAGCACGGTTCTTCGCTGATGCAGCCGACAGCACAACTGGCGGCTGTCCTACCGCACCTCTGCACATCCACCCACGCTATATCGATCGTTCCTCCTCTCCTCTCCTCTCCTCAAGCTTTCTCCCTCTCTGCCCTCTGTTCTCCTCTTCGTTCCTCTCTCTCTCTCGCTCTCGCTGTCCCCTGCTTCCGCCGCCCCGAGTACTACCTAGCTACTCGCCGTCGCGGTACTGTTAATAGTACCATTGCCGATCTGTGCTATTTCTATATGCACCCGGTACCACCGTACAATGTCACGGATCGGCAGTCGAACTCGACGCAACTCGCCTCGACGATTCCCATACAAAATTTTTCATTTTAACCCCCACGTTATCCGCGACCTTGCTTTCCAACTTCGACCGCCCTACAGAGTTATTCCATAAGGTAAATTCTCTGAACGTGACCAACAACAGCTCAAAGTGTGCTATCCGATTAGCAAAAAGAGATTTTAAATTAAAAGAGATTTAACAAATTTTTTCTTCTAAATGTCACTGTTAATTGTAGGGTAGGGTGGCCTAGTTTGGACCGGTATCTACGGCCGAACCCCTATATGCTTTAAAAAAGACGAGCGCTTGTTATTAGTGGTACTAATTGACTAGCAGTTGCAAAACTAGGTCGATCCAAGGGTCCAAATTCGGCTGGTCTCGCATATACGATCAGAGAAAGATCGGCCATCTGGAATTTTGTCCAACTAAATTGGTGACCCGTCATCCTGTGCAACGTGTTGGCACCGGCATCGAGACCCCTTCAAGTTCGAGTCAGAGGGTCGCTCCGGTGGACCCAATTGCGTGCAAGACCGCGCGCCGTTACAGCTGCTCTCCGGATCACGTACTTTTTTACGATATGTTCCTGCACCGGGCAAAAGTTACGTCGCCTTGCCCTATCTCTTCTACCCGATAGAGATAGAGGTTCCCCGTTGAACAGCGCATCCTCCTGCTTGCCAAGGAGACGGATACTCCGGCCGCTAGGGGATGCGTCTTTTGGGAGCACGCGTCTGCACGGAGATCGTTAACCTTAATACGGTTGCCGCATATTAGGTCTGCCGGAAAACTCTGCCCCACTTCGGCGAGGAACCATACTTGTTACGCGACTCCATCACTTGATAAAATCATTCTGTATCCTTATTTCTATAATCCAAATTTTCTACGATATTCAATGATGCACTCTATATATGCATTAATCTGCCGAGAACACAAAAATCTACAATAATCTAAATTAAAAGTGGGTACCCGGTTATTAGCGTAAGGAGTAAACTAAGTATAGTGAATTCTCGATATATCAACAACATGAGTTTCTGCCAGTGTCGTGTATCCTCCCGGGGTACACCCGGTGGTGGTGGGGATAATTCCGCGACGTTTATCATCCAGGCCTTGTCGACATGTATAGAGAAATCGCTTTCGATCGACGAAGAAATCGTTTTTCCTACCGATGTACGGTTACCCGTAGTTCCAGCTGCATTTCATTTATTATAGTTTTGCGGGAATAATTAATATTTTAACGACAGCGCGTCGAACCTTGAGACGAACCGCGAGACTCGGCAACATTGTCTGCGCTAGGAGACGCAAGCGATTATAAACAATTTCTTGAAAACGTGATTACTCACCGATGAGAGATAAGCGACGCGATGGGAGACTCAGAAATGTTTTCAATCGCGGGTGAAAACATTCGAGCGAAATTTTTCTCGGGATAAGTACAATCGAGTCTGCCGGCAACTCGATGCACGGAATGAGGTCACGCTGTTAATAATAAATAGAGAAACAAACATTTGCAGGCAATCGACAGAAACTTTTCGCGATGACCGGATCTCGGAATAGAATCACCTTGAGCCGCGAGGCGCTCTTTCCGCGACGCGTTCGCCTAATTGCCGGAGAAAGGGAACCCCGCGTGACTCGGTTCGGCCGCGCGCGGAGAAACGGCTTTATCGTCGGAGGAAGTCAGGACTCGAGGATTATATAACTCCGGTGCCGGAGTGGATAGCGATGTAATCGTCGTACCGAGGAGGACAATGGGAAAGGAAACGACGGGATGACCGGCCCAGTCGGAGTGTCTTTTTATTCGATACTGTACAAACGCCAGAATGTTTCCTCGTCTCGCGGTCTCTGGCTACCAACGAGGCTCGTTCCACAGGTAATACGCAGCAACCGACAGGGGGTTACGTAAGCCGCTCCCGACGAAAAGGTCGCTCGCAACTAATTGCGCGTTGATCGGTAGACACGAGTCGATTGTCCGTCACGCGTCGACTACCGCCGCTCGACAATGCCCTCCGAAATTCGCCCTTCGAACCGTGTCCAAGGATCCTGAAGACTGCTCAAAACTGTCGAACGATCCTGAAGACTGCTGAAAATTCTCGAAGAACGTCGCTTAAGCGCGACTTTTTTCATCTGATCCCCCCAGTCCCTCCCCTACAGCCACTGTGAACTGAGCTTAGGCTTTCTATACAGGGTGGTCCACCTAAGTAAGGCCACCTAAATATCTCCAGGTACAGGAATACAGGTATTCTGCTTCCATATTTTAGTTTCATACGTTTTTTCTGTCCTTCACCTTGAATGACCTTGGACTAATTATAGTCACTGAATTCCTAATGAAAGGGACTATCATTGTAGGTGTTTAAAAAAGGGTGGTTCCATTTAAAAAAGTCAAGGTGACCTTGATATCTCCAAAAAAATGACATAAAAACAAATTTTTTTTTTGCATCGTGTCAGCCCCATTGTACCATTCAACTTTGTCCTTACCATATTTTACGTATCTTTAGAAACAACAAAAATATTTGAGGTGCTAACGTTTGGTGACTCACCCTGTATATATTTTCAAAACTATTCCCGTCTGCATTTGTTTCTACTTTTCGTGGGAACCGATTCTTTCTAAGTGTAATTTCTGAGAGTTCAAGTCGTCCGCGATAGACGATGGGCAGCAAGCTAAACTGCATATGCAGCGCCGAGCGCAATTTGCATTTAATCTCGGAAAAACCGTGACCGAAAGCGGCCGAATGGTTGCGCTGCCCACGGCGAAGGAACTGTGAGTGATAGCATGTTCGCCTGACGCGGCTACATCTGATTACCATTTGCTATGCTCGCTGCAACATGGTCGAACGGACGGGCGTATCAAATCGGTTGTCGGTGGCCGAAAACGCCCCGACGAATTTATTAGTTCGGAGCCGTGAAGGAAGATTGCGAAAGTTTTTAGACTACCGATCTTCTCGCGAATTCTTGTTTTCGTTGATGAAGTTCAACATCGGGAGAACATGGACGTCGTCAGAGGTTCACTGACCCTGTTCGTGCACCCGTTTCCAGTAGCAATAAATTCGAAAATCGCCAAATTCTTTCCGTTCGAAGAGTTCCGTCACCGGAAGAGGATGTTAAAAATCGAAAGGCGCGATATTGAGAGGAGTCGGGGCTCGTGCCAAGTTCGGCGGACGCGCGAAAACTCGCGCCCACGGTTCGGAAAGTTTGGATCCGATGCTCGGGTCGATGGCCATTACTTCTGTACACGCCCACTTCTAACGACATTCTCTCCCCTTTATTCCCGGAGTCCTTGAACAAAGATTCCCCTGTGCAAACGATGTTCTCCCTCCGACCGAGGAGCCGCTCCAGGGCCCATTCCGGGGCGCACAAGTGGCTTAATACGCGATTATCACTAAAACCATTTTTATTTCCACTCGCCTATGGTTATTCGTCACGATTCATTCATCTTCTGGACAATCTTAACACTAGAACGACCGAGCAATAAATGCGACTGACGTATATTGCTTTGTGACAGTGACAGGACTGTGCCCATTCAGACTTCGTACAACTTTTATTGTAATATGTGCTTCAATGAAGAGGTTCATTAAAAAATTTCCGATGAAAACATTTTTACAATTTCAGTAACTGTAAAAGAAAAAATTAGGAACCAATCATTTTGACTGTTACTCAGTGTTAACCAGTTAGCTGTTTTTCACGAGTATACTTGTCACGAAGAAATGGCAATATTTTGTGTTATGACGAGTATACACGTCGAAACAGCTACACGGTTCATTTTTACGATTTAGATACACATTTTTCGAAGAGGTCGAAACAGTTAACTGGCTAATGACTTTATTTATTTCAAGTACTTGTAAAGACCTCCTCGTGTGCAAGATCTTTTACGTGCTTTCATCCTCGAATGCCTCGAGAATAATTCCGAGTAAGGATAAAACGTAAAAATAAACGCGATTACGAATCGCTTCACCATTTTTGTTTTTCCTCGGCTAGAATCGCGTTTGCAACCGCGGACAGCTCGGCGAGTTCGAAGCCGCGTCACGAAGAACCGTGTCTCCGGAATCGAGGCTGCCTCTCTCGATTACCGAATAGGTCGATAACTGGCAGCGAGGCAGCGTCCCGACTTCGTAATATGCCTTCGCAACACGTTTGATACAGCCATTAAGCGTGCGTGCGACTTGCGTAAGAGGGTCATTCGGCCTATTTAAAGACAACGCGACACAACGCGGACGACCGAGCGGAGTCAGAAAAAATGCAGTTAGTCGCAACCGCCAGGACGTTGCACTCCCCGAGAGAAATATCGATCGCGTTATTACCCCTTTTGTTAACCCTCGGTTTTATTCCTCCGCGGCGCTTAGGGTTGCGTCGCCGAGGTCCTCCGGTTGCAGCCGCCGCCGCCGCCAAGAGCGGGTCGATCATCGGATGGACCGTACGCGTGTTATTGCCGATATGATCGCATTGTTCGCGGTGATCTGTTGTGTGAAGAAGGCCTTAATCCTTTACAGTCGCCTGTCCCTCTCTATGAATTCAGTGAAATTTAAATCCAGTCCCATTTAAATAGAATTATTTCCGTATACAATAAACGAGAACGCGTTCGAATTGCTGGTACGTGATCCGAGATCAGAGATCGATCTATCGTCCCTCGCGTTCGCTCGGTTTCTGGAGAACAGTGACGCAACAACGTGCGTATTTTTTAAGATCGCGTGCGAAAAGAAGCAGGAATAATTTCCAGTAACCAACGAATCTAGATTCTTTCGAGATCGTAACACATTTCCACTAGTCGCAGAAGCGGAATCGTGCGGTTCTAACCTTCATGTAATTTTAATGAACCGCAACCAGGAAAACACACGTTAAATAATGCAACTCCGTTTCTTATCGCGGCTGAATATCGTTAAGAGAATGCGCACGCGGCCCGGGAGCATTTACTTCGCCGCAAAATATTTTCATCTGCCCGCGATTCCTTCTACCCTGATTTCCGCGAACGATCTTACAGCATCTTCATCAATTAAGACGAGGTCCTCGGGTAGTTCTCTCTCGAATCTAGAACGACTCTTAACGGGAATACCAAACTTCCGCGAAAGTTCGGCTAATATTCTGTGTCGGAGACAAACCGGATCGCTATCGAATTTGCGAGTGCCTGTGGTACGGGAACCTGGGAAATGGCACAGTCTGTGATTGGCCCACATTAATACTAGCTTTACGGAGCACTGGGAGAGACTATTTTACTCTACTTTATAAAAATACCAAGAACGTCCCAAATTCTATAGCATATACGATTTCTATAGAAATCAATTTCTTAAACAATTTCTCGTGGATGTATCTTTAGAATTTTAATAATTGTGAATTAAAAATATTGGAACCCGTCATTTCGAGCAGCCAAGTTCAACTTTTGAACAGTTCATTTTCTGGTTTCGTTTACCGTCGAGAAACGGTATTGTTTGGACGCGTGACTGTCGAGTAACGAAAAAGGCAGCAGAGTGAAGCTTGGAAGCTGAGTTTTTCGGGACAATCGGGATAATTCGAGGACTATCACCGTTGTTTTTGCAGCTGATCCGTGCCAACTCCTGAGATAGGCGACGCGCGGCGAGATGAGCAACAGGAGCGGTCGTCTGGAGGAAGCGTGGCGAGGAAATACGCGCCGATTAGTTTCAGACGTGAAAACGAACACTGGCGTGGTAAAACGATACTCGCGAGACGGTCTCGCGGCAGCTAGGAGCAAATGGAGCGAGCGAGTCGGCTCGATCGACCGGCTCTGTCGATTCGTAAACCGATCGCGCTGTCGCGAACAGAATCGCGGCGCGATGGGACGAGACGAGAGGCACGTGACGAACGCCTAACGGTGATTCGGTTAACCGTGTCCATAGAGGACTAGATAGCGGCCCGAGGAGTTGATCGTAAGCAAATTGGCTAGAGCACCGGTGCAGGGTGCACCGTTCGAGGAACAGAGAGATAGAGGAAGACGATTGAAAGAGAGGAGAACGAGGGGACGCGGTACGTCACTTCCGGTCCATTAAGAGCAACACAGGGGGCTCGCTGGTGTTGCGCGCAGGGAGCTAATTATAAGAAAGACAGAGGCTCTCATTCCGTCGAGGCGACGGGACCATCAAGATACACTGCTAATTATCGTCGTAAATACGTACACCTCCCTCCATTTTGCCGGACTCGCGAGGGAGATTCGTTTTTAACCGAAAGAGACACAAAGAGGCGCTTCCCTCGAAGTCGTCCACGAGACCGTAAAGTTTTAACAGAATCGTAGAGTAGATTTCTAAAAGAAACCGTGCTCATTGGATCAGAATTTATACTTTGTTTCTCTGTTCCTACCACGAGGAAACGAGAGAAATTTCTTTCTCGTGTCTTTCCTCGTAGCTTACGTAAAGAAAGTCAAATTGAATTCGCGCGCGTTGCTCTGTTCCAGGTCGCAGAATAATTAAAAATTTATGACTTTCTCCGTTAAATTTGTTTTCATACTCGGCGAACACACGGAGCACCAACAAACACTGTTACAGCGAAAGTAACGAACGGCGATCAACTAGACTATAACGAAAGTCCTGATTCGCAAAAACCGCGATACAGCAGGAATTTATGTTTTCGAGCTTCGGTATAATCGCGACGGCGAAGCAAGAACTGGTTTAAATTTCTGCAAAATTGATGCTGCGTTTTATTATTCCCTGCTAACGGACACAGGCAGGTGGTGGCAGAACGGAAATATTTATTCTGTTTTTTGATCAGCGTATATTACAAGATTCTGGGCTTTAAAAAACCTACCGAGCTATAAACGTACCGAGCTATAAATGTAGCAGATACATGTTGCCTTCTAAAAATGACAAGATTTAATTTATTAGGTCGTCCCATAAGTTCGCGCCGTGGATAAGTTTATATTATTCACCATTGAAAAAGCATTTTAATGAAAAACCGCAGAAATTTTATAGTGACCGTATGATGTCTTTGCCAAAAAGGTCAGAAGAGGTTGTGGAATGAAAGGGTGATTACATATTTCATTTTTAGATTTTAAATGGTACAAGAGTAAACGGCACGAACTTATGGTACTTTGCGCGGACCTGAACAGAGAGCATCAAAACGTGAAAGTTACAAGGAGCGTATTCGGCAGTCTTTTACTATTTTGTATTTTTATTCTATTATTATTCTATTTTTATTTTATATTGTATTACGTGTTACAAGTGTCATTTTCAAAAAAGTGAACAAACCAACAATACTTCGTAGTAAGTTTCACATTTTATCTTTTGTTTATTTTTTTATCCATCTTGATTTACATTTTTATATTTCAGTCTTTATTTTATCCCTTGAATATTCATTCACAAAATGTCAAGACGTTCGAAATTTTTCATATTGAAAATGACAATGCGGAAAATTAAATCTATTTGAGAACGACTCGAACACCGACGAGGACGAAGAGAATGTTTCGAACGTACGTAGAGGACGAAAGAGAAGGAGATTTTTAATTACTTCCGATATTGAGAATGAGGAACTGTTTGGCAAGAAGTAAAAGAAGGGTCTAATCCTGGAAGAGCACCTATTCATAATATTTTTAGGGGAACATCAGGCCCAACATGGTATAGTAAACGAAATATTATGCGGTGAAAACGAATAAAATATACATTATATACTCCTAAATAAAAGAAACTATATTTGTATACTGTCAAATTCGCTATTATCTTCATTCTATATTAAAAAATATAAGTTGTGCTAAAGACCGGTCATTTCACTGGTCGCGGTAGGAATAGGTATACTGTTAAATAGTGTTAAAAGATCCGAGTTGCAATTCTGGGCTCTGTCCAGCCACCATGAAGAGAACGAAACGCGACGGTGGGTTTATCGGGAGATGGCCTAACCCCCGGCGATCAATTCCATAAGAAATACCGGCTGGCCAGTCTCTTTGTGCCCGTTAATCCCGGGAATAATCGCGCTTGTTGCTCGGAGAGCTCGCGATCGACAGATAGGCCGAGCTAGAGATAGCGGCTGGGCGAGCCACTCGAATCGCTCGTCGACAAGGTTCAGCGGATCGCTGGCTATACGGAACCGAATCAAACGAGACGAGACGGGACTAGGTTAGGCTAGACGAGATTAGACCAGGCTAGGAGAAGGTAAAGGTTAGCTCACCTTATTTGCGTGTGGTAGGCGGGAGCCGTGTGCTCGGTGTGCGTGGTCAGGAGTTCCGCCGGAACGGTGTCCATGTCGATCGGCTGAGTCCTCGATATCGCGATAGGCTGCACCTGAAATACGCCGGGCGTTGTCGGTGAAGGTTGTGGTCCTAGCAACGACACGCGTACCATTTCCCTACCTTCGCTGTAAAAAAACAAACAAACAAAACGTGACGCATCCGGACCAACAACAAGAGCCACGCTACTATACTAGTACAAACACAATTTTCTTCTGGAATTAATTCCGAGAAAATCGAACCGAGGCGAACCGCAGACTTTCCCTTTCACGGGTAACGCTTGGCGGTATAGTGCAAGTAACATTTTTTGCAGGTATGTCAGTAGCGATAGCGGTGCGCCGTGGTCTTCGAGGATCCAGAAAAATGTGTTTAACACTAAAACTACCGGACCAGTAAAAATGACTGGTTCCTAATTTTTTCTTTTACAATTACTGAAATTGTAAAACTGTTTTCATTGGAAATTGTTTAATGAACCTCTGCATTGAAGCACATATTACAATAAAAGTTGTGTGAAGTCTGAACGGGCTCAGTCTTGTCACTGTTACAAAGCAATACACGTCAGTCACATTTATTGCTCAGTAGTTCTAGTGTTAACGCTAGGTTTACGGAGCGCTGAAACTGACTATTTTGTATTACTTTATAAAAATAACAAGAACGTGTTACCCACATTTTTGTCAATATTGTGAAAATAATATATACCCGAAGAACTAAATTTGCTAAATAACTTCTCACGTATGCATCCTTAGAATCTTCACCCCTCGACATACAATGACGAGTTTGACTCGTCAAGCGCTTTCTTCGGCGGACGCTGTGCAGTACACAATTTTCACGTAACTGTTCAATTAAATGGTATTCTTCGGTCGCATCAAGTTCCATTTAATTTCTATGTCAAGGGATTCATAATTTTAAATTAAATGTATTAGAACCAGTCATTTCGACGGGTCCCGTAAACCTAGTGTTAATTTCGCGCAGAGATCGAGACGGGGAATTATTGGGGAGTATAGTTCCCCGTGCCACAGTTTTTCGCGTTGCGGTAGCTCCGGTTACAGAATTAATTAATCCGTATAAATAAGGAAAAACGATGCTCGCAGGACGAGAAAATTGAAATCGGACGAAACACACGGTTATCGCTCGGAAGAAAATGAACCGGGATTAAAGGACGCTTCCGTGGGATTTAGTATGCAGTGGGAGATATCAACCGATCGGTAAGAGCCGTGAAACCGGAGGAATCGATTAGTATCGCGACCGGCACGGAAGGCTCGATTAACTAATGGCGATTTACCAGGCTCGACTTTCTTCCCCGGTGACGCTCTTCATAGTCGTCGACTATTCGGTTGACCTCACGTGTTGCACGAATGGCTCGGTGCCAAAGGGTGTGCTGACACACGCCAATTTGCGGAATTACTCGATAACCGTATCAATATAATAAGGCGAAACAGGATGCGTCGGTAGCTTCGATCGAACGAACGTATTTTCTCTGGTAGCGAGAGCGCGCGCAAGCTCCGAGCAACGATCGCTCTTCGCTCTGGCGGCGCTCTGCCGTTGCCCCGTGGGGCAACTGGTGGCACAGAAAAAGAAAACTCCTCGTGTTGCGACAGAAGACTATTTCTACCCTGCTTTCTAGGTCTACAGCCCTCCGAGGAGAAGCGACTTCTTTGCTCTGCATCTCGATGGAGACCGAGCAGCGTTTGATCTAGAACGATCTAAAAAGAACTTGGAACCGTTTGAATCGGGATACTCCTCAAGGAAAATGAAGGGGCGTGGCTCCGTTGCTGTATATTCTGACGGAGGGAGAACAATACCCTATAGGACAACCTGTGAATCACAGCGACCTTGTAAATCTTTTCGAATCCGGACAGAAGGTTACCCATCTCAAGGTTATGCTCTCTTTGCCTAGGGTGTTAGAGGGGCGTGGCTTCGTGGCTGTATATTCTGACGAAGAGACAACAGTGCCCCACAGGGCAAACTGTGCTCATCGCCGAATCACGGCGACCTTGTAAATCCTTCCGAATCCCGGTACAAGGTTACCAATCTTGCTCTCTTTGCGAAGGGTGCTCGAGGGGTGTGGTAGCTTTGCTTCCGGTTTCGATGGACCGAGAACCGTGTTCACCTGACGCAAACGAAGATACAGTTTCGAGGGAAACCACCGATCGGATAATAACGAACAAATTTTCGGCCCGTAAATTGTTGCTCTGTAAAAGCGTTGTCGCTTTTCGAAAAACCGGGGGAGAAGATCTTGAGCGTGGCCTAGAATTAATGGTTCGACGCGGGCCCACGCGCGCGTTCTGTGGATGTCTGTGCCAGCGGGAAACCAATTAGGAGACGGATCAACCTTTCGATGCATAAAGCGAGTGGTTTCCGCGCGAGAGTACTTTCAAGGGAACTCTCTGTCGTTTACGGCGCCGTAAACCGAGTTACCGAGACAGAGGTTGCTCTGTTTGTCGGGGAAAAAGCCGCGTGTGCGCGCGCGGCGCGACACTGCGGCGTGCACGTCGAGAGGATAGAGAACAGAGGAAGAGGGTACGGAGAGGGCGACCTTGCGGAACGATAAAACGGGAAATTTGCCTCGAGACAGATTGTCACCCCGTTCCAGACCGACCCGATGGTTGTTTGCCGCCACCGCCCCGCAGTGGAAACGGTGACCCTCTTACACCCTTACTGGTCGAGGGCCACCCCTACGGCTATCTCCGGCGAAACCGTTTAATCGATATTTTTCGACGCGGGAGCTTCGGCTCGACGAAACACGCGCGTCACTCGACGATTCGCACTGCTCGAGCCTCGAGTTTGCAAAATTAACCTTCATGACGTGGCGCGACGGGTCTCACCGCGTATAGCCGCATCTCCACTTTACATACCCTTGTATGAAAAACAAAACGTTGCCACGACACATGTGCAGGTTGTATAAAAATTAGCGTGATTCAACACCTCCGGATCGGTGGAGATCTGTGGAAAAAATGCAACGCAAAATTCACCTCGACCTCGAAAATTAAGGTCAAAGTGTCGAAAAATTTGAGTGATGAGTACTATACGATGCGATAAAAGAAAATTTTTCGACACTTTGACCTTGACCTCCAAGATCAAGGTGAATTTTGCGGTGCATTTTTTAAACAGATTTCCAGAGGTGTAGAATCATTTTTATACACCCTGTACAATAATACACTGATTTGCATCAAAGGGCAACAAGCAGACCGAGTGGCGTATTGGAATGAAAAGAGAGATTATTTCAGGGATTTTTATGCAATTTTTCATTCGCGTCATTTGTAGGAATCGTAATGACGTCTTTTCGTGATCGAGATTAAAAGGAAGACTCAATTTTGTTAATGCATATGCGGTACTGTTTCTCGTAAATCCGTCCGGTTCCGTTGTCGAGACCGTTTATTTATTGTCGTTCAATTACGATTTTATTTATTTGTCGGCTCGAGCGCTTCTATCACGCGCAGGAAACGGGTAATGTAGGCTTCCAATTGTAGAGTGGTACGTTTCGTGACGAAAGAAATACAGTGGAAACGGCTGGAATATGTTATTAGCACGCGAGAATCTATCCTGCTCGCATTTCTCCCTGCAATATTGTTGTTGATTGCTTTTTCTAACAGATGTATCCTATCCGTCGTGTGCCACGACACTGTTATTCTCGATAACGGTCTCGAACACACAGTTTTATGCCGTTTAACCGTTGCTCGGCCACTTTTGACTCCGCTACCTTCAAGGGGGGTTGCAAAATTTCATAAAGAAAAAACCAAGAGAATTACACAGACGCTTGACTGTAGGAACGCTGCCGTAATTTTTACCCATAAACGATTTATCAGTTTTTCATGCAGGCACGTGCCGTGCGTGCACGTGTTAATGTTATCTAATCGAGGATGGAACGCGTTTCTTTCATTCGTCGAAACGCGACGCCATTCTCGATGCGGTCCTGCGGAGAATACCGTATTCCCAAACGAGCCTACACGCTCTCCCTCTCTCTCTCTCTATCTCTCTCTCTCTCTCCCGTCAGCGATCGATTCTTTTTCGCCGACTTTCGTTCGAGCGAAAACGTAAAAAAAGCCGTGTGGGCGGCCGGGAGGGCAGTTTCACGCAACGAGAACGAAAGAAAACGAAAGAAACCGAAAGGATCGAGAAACCGAGCCGAGGTCTGGCTCGGATCTCGAAACCGGTTCCGCCGTGCCACGGTCACGCGACTTTTCATCCCGATGCGGCCGGTTACGAAAGAATCGATCCTGCGACGATAAAGCACGAGCGTTACGCGCGCCCAACTACGGAGAAATCGAGCCACCGCGGGCACACGTGCTGCGCGAATCACGGCTAACGAGGATAACGTTTACGAGGAACTGCCATAAACGTCGTGTCGCCAGGCTATCAAAACTTTGCTACCCGGTGACCAAGAGAAAATAAAACTCGCGACCATTCTCAGATGTCCGAGTTCCTGAAGATTCCTCTTCTCTAGTTGATCCAGAGGAGCAAGATCTCGCAATTTGTCGATGAGGTTTCATGTATTTCTAATATGGTTTAACCCATTTACATCATAAGGAAATATGAAAAGAAGGCCTTTATCACCAAACTTTTTCTTTATTATATTTAAGTAGAAAAATGACTACAAGTAAAAGAACTTCATATTTCAGCATTACAAACGCCACTTGCTTGTCTCGAGAACTCCCTGAATTCTTAAAGGAAATTAAAAACGAATCTTTTGTTACAGCAAAAACGCGTATACTCTATGTAAAGCATGGTCGGATCTCGCCGAATTAATTCGTCGTCTGATATTAGCTCAGCTGGAGTTTCTTCGGGTTCGTTGTGCAAGAGGTGTTGTTACTTAGGGGCCAAAATTTTCAAGACAAATTGAAAGTACCGGGGGGGTCCTTGGACAGTGACGTAAGTCGGAAAGCAAACCGCTACAGAAAGCACCGAAGCACGGTGTTAGGCGACCGAAAATTTGCGACGTTCGTCAAAGGAGCTGCAAGCGGCCGCAAGAACCTCCAAGGACCTCGGGACCCTTTCACGGGACATCGCGTCGCTGGTGGGAGGACCGAGATAGTGGTCGACGAAAGCGTGGTCACGGATGGTGACCAAAGATGGCCAAAAAGGTCAACAACGGTGATCGAAGGCTACCTGAAAGCCTTCGAGAGGAGGGCTGCCCCGATCCTTCGAGAGCAAGGACTTCCTTTTTACATTTACTTTTGGACGATTTTCTCTTCTTTTTGTGCAGAACGTCCAACTCGAAAAACTTTACGTCAAAAGCTGTTTGACATAAAAGCTAGATGCAGCTTCTACCCTGAAGTTGAACCGCTCGTGTTCGGTGCAAGAGATATTTCACTTTGAAATCGACCAAGCGAGAGCAGCGTTGTCCGGACCGCTGCATCGGTTTAATTAATTGGTTTACGGCGACGTTAGAATTCCAGGCTCCATTTTGGCGTACACGTATGTATTTTACGCGACGCCAACGCCGCCGACGAGACAGTCTCTCACGCGGCCTGTGCACATCGAATGTTTACGATCGTCCTCGCCGCGTCTCGGTCTGCGATACTTCGCCACGGTATGCTATGCCGTGCCACGATCTGCCACACTCTGCCCTCGCACTTCCAAACACCCACGCTCCAAGTCTTTTGCCACGGTAGCGCGTGCTCTGACGTCATCGGCCAGTTAAACACCTACTTGCACGATTTAAACTTTAGACCTTGAGAGCCAGTGATATCATCCCGAAACATTCCCCGGTGGAGTGACGCGCGCGACCAAGCCAATCAAAGTATGCGTTCACCGAAATTAGATCGTCTTCCTGGTTGTTTAACTCGGTGAACCGATCGCTAACAGCCGAAGAAGTTATGCACAGTGTTCAGAGATTTAAATTGGATCTCGGAAAAATTCAAATTCGAAGCGAAGGAGCGAGGGAGGTTCGAGAGAAAAACGACAAAATTTCGAAAAATCTAATATTCTCTGGGGACGTTTTCTAGCAGGTCGAAGCGATGTTAGAGAGCAAACGGCATTGGTCAGTGGAGGAGAAAAGGGCGGATGGACGAGCACATACGTGGGCGCCATTGCGTCTGTAACCCCGCGAGGTCGGCCTCGCTACGCTATACTCGTTGCGAACGGGAACGGTCAGTGGTATCGGGAATCTACCCACAATCCACACGGAATATTCAATGCTGTTCTGGTCACGCTTGCCATTTCTTAACACGCTGGATGCCGCGTCGGTCACGGACGCCGACAGGAAATTTTCTGTTCTGTTCGCTCACCGGAGTCGTCAAACCAGAA
>CM052116.1:1717460-1744851 GCA_028454245.1 Halictus quadricinctus | reverse complement strand
ATACACTAGATACAGATCGGCATTGCTATCCCGTTGCGCGGCAAAAGCGATTAACGCGGCTCGCCATCTTCGATTTCAGAGCGCGGCATGCCTGTTTCGTTTCTGGCACGGTGTATTTTTAACTTCTTACGCTGGTCGGAATTTATGTAACGATACCGTGTATATCCGATCGGATCGACGACGACGGCGACGACGACGTCGACGACCGTATCAAACGTTCTAATGGGGCCTGCCGCGAGTTTAGGCATCGCCGCGCAGACTCCCACACAGGCGACGTCAATTTGTGCTCATCATTCCGAGGAATTTATCGCTGCGAAACGACCGGCCTATTCGAGGCTCGTGCGCCTCCTCGAAGAGAGACCGTCGAAAACAGCTTCCAGACTACGGATCTATCCTTGACGAACTACGTGCGTTTCGGGATCTCTCGAGGTCTGGGATACGGAATGTGCATTTTCGAATCTTCGAAACGGGGTCGATTATCTTTGGAAACGTGTTATCGCAAAACGGGGCAACTTATCAAAAACGATTAACCCATTCGCATCATAAGGAAATACGGAAAGGAGGCTTTATCGCCAAACTTTTTTCAACACTCCACAAAACTTCAGAAATTCATATTTCAGAATTACTACTTTCATCTCCAACAAGCAACCTTTTAGCTAACGAATAATGATAGTGACCAGGAAAATTGAGCGTATGATGCAAATGGGTTAATATAGTTCTATCCTGAGTTTATTGAATCGCCAGGTCTACGCAACAGGAACAATATCTAAAATTCGCTCGATAGAGCTGGTCCGGATAAATCGAAATGCCGGAAGGGCGTGGTTGGCTATAGTGGTTCGTTCGACTTTTTCGGACCACAGGTAGGCCCGGGTATTGACCAAACAGAGCCGCGCCTCGCGCACGAAGATCTCTTCGTGTCTCTGGACGTTTGACGAGGTGTACAAGGTGTACCATACGCAGAACGCGTTAGACACGCCGGTCACGCATCGCCGTCTCCCGTTCAGGGTTCCATATCACGCTTCAATTTACACGGTTACGAAAGAAGCTCGGAGAACAAACACGCCGCGAGGAGAGTCGTTCGATTGTTATACAACCTCGAGAGAGCCGTCCGACGCGCGGCGATTTCTTTCTTTTCATTCTTTCGCTCGCCGGGAACCGTTGCGAAACTACGCTCGTTGGTTCCGTCGTTTGGGAGAATAGCAAATTTCTTGGGCGAACTCTCAAGAAAAAGAACAATCGCACGCGCGCGCGCGCGCGAGTGTCGTCGACTCGAGATACGGTAGACGGATAAAACGGTAGACAGTGCTAGAAAAATAACGATAGCTCCGCGCGAGCTAAGATAACAGCACTATCTTTCGCGAGACGGCGATTCGGCTTCATTTCGATCGGCGATAAGCCTCCGAGAACTTGTTCGAATCGCGACGCACGGCTGCTTCGAAAGACCGAACCCATTTGCCAGCGGAATTTTCGCCCACGCCCGGATTTGCGCTTCTATCTCCGAGACAGCTTGTTTTTATAACAAATTCGCGCGAGTCGATGAGACACTTTCGACCGTACCTTTGGGCGTTGTTCGATTGTGACTAACAACGCGTTATCTGTTCAGCGATTTTTACTCGATACCGTCCATCATCGACAGGCTTGTTTTCCCCGTTCATAATTGTAATAATAACGATGACAGTGATTTATAACTGTTAGACTTTATTGAGATATATAGTGGAATTCTACGATATTGCGTGTACAGTGTTAAGGATATGAATAGTTGAGTACATACAACTCCATGACTAAAACACACTGAAATGGCTTTTTAGCCACTCGCTTGACGGTTTCCTTGTGACTGACTGCAGTCCTCGATTTTTCTTTACTGCAAGGGTCGCTTATACCTATGGACTGTAAACCTACGGTTATGGAAGTGGCAATCGTTGCACAGCAACACTAACGACACGGGAATATACCTCGACTGCAGCTGGAGCGATTTTGGAAGCTTGGCAATGTGGGCGGCAACTCGGTACATAATGGTGCTCCGAGCCAGTATCTCCGATTTTGCGTTCCCGCTCATTCGCCGAACGGTCATTCGATTAAAAACCGCGACGCGACATGTGTAACGGCGCCCATTACATCATACTTGTAGATAAGATTACTTGGTCTCTGCTTTTCAGGTGGAATGCAGCATTTTTCAATGTTGCAAGCAAGTCGTCTTATATAGGGCAGCAATTTATATGCGGATAAAATTCCTCGCTCGCATTGACAAAGATAAACGATCTCTCCGCCGACAAAAGAAATTCGACCTTGCTCCGACATCGTAAAACGCGCAATTATCCCGAAGCGATTCGAAATGCACCCTCGGTCGCGACAGCCAACCGCTCGATCGAATAGAATATTCAATCGAGATCGCAGAGAGGAGCACTCGAATCGCCCAGCCGCGTTCCGGCATCGATTTCCCGCGAACGCAAGGTTAATACGGAAATCTTTTCTCGGAACGGCGTTCGCGATATGCACATTAGCATCGCATTCGATTCGATACGCGTCGACGAGCGCTCTGTTCGAGCGTACCGATTTCAGCGTAGGCGAGCCGATAGGGGGGGAACAACGCGAAACGAGGATCAGTGGGTTAACGCGAGAGAGACGGGTAACGTCCTGTTACCTGGTCGCTCTCGAGAGCAGAGCGGAGCGGAGCAGAGCAGAGCGCAGCAGAGCAGAGGGTGAGCGTCGGCTCGAGAGACCGGAAAAAAAGAAAGGAGAATCCGCAGGTTCGAAAGAAAGGGTCTGTAGTGTGTCAAGATGGCTCGTCGCCATGGTAACTCGTCGGAGGAGCGTGTACTCTCTGGGTCGGCTCTCTTTTGCATTTCCTCCCCCTCCTACCCCTCCTCCCCCCGTAACTGCGACACGTTTCTCCTCCGCAACGTCCCGCTCCCCCTTTTATTACGTTAACTCGGTCCCGTCGTCGTTGCCCGCGATCTTCACCGCCTGCTGCGAGGACCGATAACGCTCGCTACTATACTCTGCTTCCCCGAAGAGTAATTCCCGTCGTCCCTTACCCCCACCCACGACCCCCACGATCGCTCGGAATATTCCCTCGGCGGTAGGGGTACGATTGTTCACCGACAGTTCGAGTTCCACAGGTTCTCTTCTGTCGCGAACAAAAGCACCTGAGGTTCGCTCATAGTCATAATACCTGTCCGCTCCACGCCTGTGTTGCCAGTCCGAAGCAAGTGGACCGGGATGGTCAGCTATTGTCACTCGGAGCGAATCTCGGGTGTCTTTTTTCCTGAAAAACCGATCTCGTATCTGTCGATCTTTAAAAACGTCGGTCCAACAACCGGTTTCAGATCGGTTTTACGATTCATCGATTTCCTAACTGCAAAGAGTCTAAACGAATTCGATCTTCCCCCGTTTTGATAAGGTGGCCGGAAGTGGTCCATCAAGGCATCTGTTTATCAATTTAATTAACCCTAAACCTACCATCGCCAAAATGACCGGTTTTCTATTTGACAATTATTGAAATTGTAAAAACGTTCTGATAGGAAATTAATGAAAATCGTACAAAGTTTAACCCTCCGCACTCGAAGCCATTTTAACTCCAAAACGAAACATTTTTTCCGACCTAGAATATTTCCCTTCTATATATATTTTACCATGCTATACACACGAAAATGGTGCAATTTACTCGTACAGTACTGAAATGTTTATTAATTTATTAAATACAAACAAATTTAATAATGTAAAAAATATTTTGAATGATACAGGAATTTTTAGTGGCGCCTTACAGCCGCCATTCGAGTGCTAAGGGTTAAGTAAATTCAATCTTCTCCCTTCTATAAGACGTTTCATTTTTACATGTTTCGTGCTTGGGAGGTTTAGTGTAAAGAAACCAGGGTATAGAAAATGTTCACGTATGTGACACGGAGGGTCCGGGAAAAGGAGAAACGTCAAAACAAAATGTTAAAATTAACCTCCCCTTCCCTTTTCTCACGGAGGCTTAGCGTATTGTCCGGTTGCAGAAATTGTTCGAACAACACGTCACCCGATAGAAGCGTCGGAAATGACCCGGTGCGAGTGCGTTCGACAAGGGGGCGAGTCTACTTTTTTATCAACCGAGAGCAGAGTTCCGGACGCGTGATTTCGCGCGGTCCGAAAAATTCAATCGAAAAGCAATCGATGGTGGCGATTGTTTGTTCCGGCGGAGGAACGAGGCGGGACGAGGAACGGCGAATTCGGAACGATCCACCCCGATCGCAATCTCCGTTCCGAATCGGCGTGGCCCGTGGCGGAGCCGGCTATGTTTACGAGGGATGAGGTATACATGCATACTCGTATATGCGAAGCCGGTATAGGTACGTAGGATATACGGTAAATACCTGACAGACGAGAATCCGTCAGCTTCCCGTGGCCGCGGCTCGGGAACAACGACGACAGTCTCCGCTGGCTACTCCTGGCATGCACAGAACCTGTCCCGAACCTCTAAATTCCCGATCGAGATGTAACCGCGGCAAATCACTTACTGCGCCGGCAATGGATAACGATGACAACGATACGATACGGGTACAGAGAGACGACACTTTCGCGGAGACACTCGCGCGAGGCTGTTGACCGATGCCAGCCCGGGCACGACACCGACTAAACTTCGCGTCTCCGGTCTCCGGCGCGGTTCGCTAGAACGTGCGGAGTCGCGGTCCGTGGAGTGTGGAGAGCGTACAGTGTGGAACAGCCGCGGAATCGATTGTAAATCCTCGGCGCACCACGCCTGCGTTCTCACAGACTTCCCTCGCTCCGCCCGGTCTCACGAGAACACTGGACAGGGAACTGACAACCAACAACCGACTAAACGAGACAACCGACTTCGAGAGAGAAAACGCTACGCTAGCGCCCTCTCTCGGCCGAACGCCCAAACAACCTCCTATCTACCTTTCTAACGCTAAATCCACCGCGGTCAAATTACCTCTTTCTTCCCTCACAATCATCAAAATTAGAAAAACGACTGAATTGACTCCCTTATTACACGTTCCTCCTGCAACCTTATTTTTATCCACCCCACCGTCTGCATGCTGGATTACCACTAATTGTTTTACTGTTCTACACTCAAGGGCCCGGTCTTCGTAGATTCGCGATAAGGTAGAGTGACTACGTTACCGACAAAAAATGGTTTTACGTACCTCAAGTTTTCGTCCTTATAAAAGAATATTTTGTCGATGGTGAAGGGCTCGTTCGAAAGAGGAGGGTTCAATCTAGCGCGCGTTCGGCAGGAGCTGCCAAGATTTTGCAGATATTTGGTGAGATAAGCGTTAGAAGTAGGCCAAAAATTGACGATGCGCGTGCCGCGGAATCCAAGCATTTTTATGCCATTGGATGCCAATGGAGAGCAGCGCGCACTAGAAAATATCTCCAGCTACAAATTGAGCTATATTTTGTCTTGATTCTCTGCGAAATAAAGCCGAAAACTTGAAGCACGTTTCTGGCGTCGGAATTCATAATATCGATAATACAGAGCAAAGAACGTGACAAGTTTAGTCACAGACTAAACGATTTTAATTCCGCGGTCGTGAGGGATTTCTCCAATTAAACTCCACAGTTGATTGGTTAAAAAGAAAATGGTAAACGCCACGCGTTACTTTTTCGACCTCCCCGGTCTCCAATTTTCCATTTCGAAATCGAGGAAAGCCGCTGTACTGCACGATTGCTAATGATCTTTACACGGACCCTTAACAGGCGATGACGCTCGCTGGTTCTTTTTGCGAACGGCGAGCGGTGAAAAAGATAAACGAAAGAGACTATGCCATTGTCCGAATGGATGTAGCGGTTACGCAATATTGTGCAAACTATTTATAACATTTATGCTCCATCGTTGCGCAATGAAGCCGATACGATAATAATAAACATCATTTTGCACATTGTCTCCGGCATCGTCCTTGCACCGTTGTATATCTCGATCCTCTCTCTCTCTCTCTCTCTAGTCCCTTTTTGCCTCCGTTTAGCAACAATGATCGAGCATGCAATAAAGGCGTATTGTTGCTAACGTTCCGCCGTTACGTACGTGCGCTCGGAAACGCGTCTAACCGGACATATCCCAAGAACACGCGCGTTGCAAATTCATATTCATCGACGTGCAAATTCTTCGAATGACATCATGCCTTATCTCTATTTTAAACCTTCCCGAGAATGATGTCAATATCGCCACCTTTTATGTCGATGTGCCACTTTTCGGTTCCAAGCGGAATTCTCCGGTTGGCGCGAGCGAAGTACTCGCGCGCGCGTGTTCGCAACCGCGAATCATTCGGAAAACGAAAAACGAATAGCAGAAAATAAAATGGAGGATTGTATACGACGAACCGTTGGTTTCCTGGTCGACGGATACTTGCTCGTTTCTGAACGCAGCTCGTCGAAAAACCGGCTGTAAATATTCCAGGCTCGCGAAATCGGATGCGGCGATGATCGCACCGTGCGATAAGTGGAAGCCTGTTAGACTGCGGTTCGCGCGCGTAGGCGGAACTGTCTCGCCGATAATATCCGATTCGGATCTCGCCGCGAAAAATCGAGATAACTTCGTACCCAGGAAATCGAGTCGGCGCGGCGCTTCAAAGGCTGAACAATTACCGATTTACTGTTAGATCGGCGTGCGATTTCGTAAATCTTCGAGCTCTCTTGCTGGATCGTTCGATGGAAAATAAAATCGAGCGACACTTGTTGCACAGGAATGCTCGAAATCGACGCGAGGCACTCGACCTAGCGGGACCTCGGACGGTTTTTAGGGGTCCTTTGAAGGGCTTACGACCACCTAGGGCATTTCAAAACTCGTTCGTGCTAGTCCAAACGGGAAACTAGTTTCTAAGGGGCCTGGAGTCCCTTTTTCCACAGCCGTGATCCCTTTGTTCACCGCTGGACCGAAATCTTGACTCGACCGACTCGCTACCGTCGGTTCGAATCAGTTAAAAAAGACTGTCTACTTACTCGGTATCGGGTACAGGTACGATCATAGACGGTACGAGTCCGTTGTGGTCCAGGAAACGATTGTTTTCCGGCTCTTCTTGAACTGGTGTCTCGTACACCAGAGTTTCCACCATCGATCCTTTGCTCGAACCGAAGGAAACTCTGTGGGATACAGAAAAAAGGTTATTCGAAACAGCTCGATCTATGTCGAACTTTCAAGGTAGATTAAAAAAATGTCCATTTCCAAGAGCCTTCAGGTCCATATTGTCCTGATATGTCCGAGCGGACAGTAGTTTCGAAAAAATTGATGAAATGGATAAGTAGATTTAAGGGGGCCGGAAGGCATTTGGCCTTGAATGTCACGCTATGTTACGCTATGCCTTTTTTTCTAGACATTTTACGTCTTATATAAGTAAGTAATCAATTAAAAATGCATACCACCGTGTTTGTACATGTCTTTGCTACGTCTGTATAGAGCCTTTTTTTCGATACGAACACTAAATCTCTCGAAATTAAGAGTATCTCTCAGCGGCAGCCATCTTGTGACGTCATACTTGCTTCAGAATTCGAATTTTCTGTCGAATATTACAAATTACTCCACGATGAGGTAGAAATTCGCAATTTGGGCTCTATACAGACGTAGATTGGACTTTTAGGAAACACAATTGACCACTTCTAAACTGCTTATTGCAATATTGAAGCGGTAGTTTGAAAAGGTTTTGACACTTGCATACGTATATGGATTTCAAACCATGCCGGCCCCCTTAAGGGCTTCGAGGGCATCGGGGGTGCGGCGGACGAGCACCGATTCGGAAAGAAAAGAAAACTCTGTCCAGTTATCCGCCGTCTTGTGGAAAGTCGCAAAAATAGTTGCCGTAAACCTCAATTTCCTATCGCGTGACAGCGCTCGGAGCGAGTGAATCGGACACTCGGTAACCGCATGCAGCGGGCGGTCCCATATCAAAATCGAAATCCCGCGATCGAGGATCGGGTTACGCCGATCAAGCACCGCCGAGATTAAAGCTGCGAGTCTGTACGCACTGCGTCGCGTTGATTTTTCGAAATGTATTATCATTTCTTTCAAAATGAATTACTCTATCCCTTCGTCTCGCTTCCAATTGCATTCGTTCGTCATTAACCGACTCATATATTTTCTTCCCCCTCTTTCGAACCACCCTCCGTATAATTTTTTTTTCTTTTATAAATCATTGGTTTTTCGGTGGTCGGGATAATTGGAAGAAATTTCCGTGATTTTCTTTCTCGGCTCCAGAAGTCGATACTTTATGGTGCGCCTGAGCGCACCACAACAATAAGTCCTAAGGCTCCGCGTGGTTGATCAATATTTTCTGTTGGCGGCGGGAGTTCCCGCTTTCGCTGACGAAACGGGGTTCTGAACCAGACTAGACCGATTGTCGGCGCGCGGTGCTGCCACGTGGTGGGAAGATCATTCAACGAAACTGCATTCGTTTCAAGGGTAACGCGCCGATAACGCACCGCGAAGATGCGTCGCGCTAGCGCGGCAAACAAACGGGTTTCCAGATTGAATCCCAATTTATACTACCGTCACAGACACGTAAATATTCTCCAATATTCTCCAATGCGTTTTGACTGTCGCATCGGTGACACAATCCTTCGACCTTCGACCTTCAAAAGTTCATTCTAAGCGGATCAAAGAAGTTTCGTTCCCTTCGAGTAACTTTGATTTTGCGCGGATTTTACAACGCGCGTGGAACAAGAAGCGAGACGCACTCGTGGTGCAATTTGAGAATTTAGACTTTATGCACTCGTAACAAAAATGAGTCGATCAAACGAATAAAATTCTCGATCACTGGAAGCTCCTGTACACAAAGAGGGTATCTTCCTGAAATTGCCCGAAAACATTTGAACATCTGTATATACACACACACATACACACACACAGGCCCGTATCCTTTTGTACAGCGTCAGCGACCCCTCTACTTACGGCCGATCTGTGTCACCGTTTCAAACTGTTGCCGATGACGTAACTATAATTCGCAACCATCTGCCCACGCTCCCAGCTCTCTCGTTCTCCTCCCCCGAAACGCGAATTCATCCACTGAAAGTACTTCCTATCGTGAGTCACGCGGCCAGCAAAAATCGTAACAAGAGGAAATTGCGCAAGCCGTGTCGCCTCTCGTCGGACAACTCCAAAAACGCTGAGAAACGCGGACCTCGGCTTTCACCCACCTAACGGACTACGAATAAAGGAAGCAAGCTTTCCCATTTGTCAAGAAACGTCTGGCACGCGAGATCAAGCCGTTCAGTTGCACCCCCGCACCGTTTCAAACGTCGTATCTCCGAGCATACAGGTGGTAACGAGGCTCGACTAATTTTTAATTGACTTTAATCTCTTTACTCCTACCAATATTTGTTCCGACCCGTGACCTCATCGGGTTCAGTTGGCTTTCTACGCAGCGTACCATCGAGGATCAAAGCATAATCAGTCCGGAAGTGATCGCGGAGCATCGGAGAGGAAGAGAAATTGAAAGACGCGCGATCGTCGAGCGACCTTCGAGAGACCGAAGACGCGTTTCACGCTCGAAAAATTCTGTTACTCCGTCCGATGAAATGTTTATATCAAGCACGCGTGGGCGGATCTGCTCGTGGAATAAAAGAATGTTTATTAACGGCGACGGCGGCGATCGGGCGTACAAGTGCGCGTTGTAATCGACAAAGTATTCGTCGGTGTGTCCGCAAGGACAAAGGCGGTATAGGTTGGGCTTTGTTCGAGCACGGTTCGCAAGACGTTCGCATGACCGTGACCTAGCCAACATGTAAATGTCACGGGAGTTTCAGTGGGATGCGCCTTGAAACGCGAAAGACGGCTCGCGATCAGTTCGGCGCGGCTCGGCACGGCTCGGCTCGCTCGCAAACCGGTATGCTATCGCATCCTGCGCGGCGCGGCGCGACGCGGCGCCGAGTATTCTCGTGTCTTCGTTCGATCGACGAGCCTCCGCTTTGTCAACCGACGTCCGATCAAATAAATTAACGCGCGAGTCACCGTTCCGTTTCGTTCCGCCTTTCTTCGTGGCGGCGCGCGACGTAACGTCGATAGGTGACGCGAAGGCCGAGCGTCCATCATTGTTTTCGCGTCCGATCTCGATTCTCGAATCGAAAATACGAGGAGCCGCCCGAAGAGAAAAGGTGCGCGCTGTTTTTCGAGTCGTGAGGATAATTTTAACCCGAGCGACTCGGCTCGAAACGCTCGCACCTTGACAATGAACGATCCGCTCTGACGCGACGCGACGCACGCTAACGTTCCTATCATTCCGCGTGGTTTCGCGCCGATTCGTGTCACCGTCACGCGGAAATACTTTTCCCCGAGCGATCAAAGGCATCCGTATCGCGATCCCGTGAAAAAAGAACAACGATGCGCGGGGTTTTATCTATGGAGATAGCGACGATAATAGAGAAAATCCGATTACATCGTTCATCTCTCGGGTTCCAGGAAATGCTTGTCGATCGATCGTTTACCGGTTAAAAAGACCGAGACTCCGGGAGAGAGAGTTGACTCTGCAGACTGACAGGAAGTCGAGCGGCACGCCCAGATTTCGTTCAACGTTTAGGACGATATACAGCTCCAAATATATTCGATATGTACTCTTTGTTTGCGTTGTTGTTTACTTGCAAGCGGTAAAAATAGCCGGCCGGTGTTGTCGATCACATTAGCCAGTGAATTTTACTTTTCTTTTTAAAGATACAACTATCTAGAGTAGAATAGAATATCGAACTGTACTTTAAAGTAACTGCCACGTCACACGTGACTGATAGTGATTTTTGACTAGGTTTAGACTATTAGAATTTTATTAAGATCTTTAGAATTCGAAAGGGTTAATACAGCATCCCCTATAATACATTTAAAATTTCTAGTTTCGGTTTCATTAACTAACCCATTTGCATCGTAAGGAAATATGAAAAGAACGCCTCTATCAGCAAACTTCTTTTTTATTATATTTAAGTAGAAAAATGACAAGTAAAACAACTTCATATTTCAGCATTGTATATTAACAAACTAAGAAATAAGAGCGTAGAAACAATTAAAAGCATTATAAGAAATACGCTCCGGTGATGGTGACCAGGAAAATTGAGCGTATATGCAATGATGACGCTAATGATGCAAATGGGTTAAATTACTCCGATTTTGTAATAATCTCTGGGAATGATGCTTGGCAGTTAACGTGTTAAAGTAACCGCGATGACTGCGAGCCCGACGCGCGAGAGAAGAAGGTCGAGAGCGAACGAAAGATGGTGTCTGACCCGGTGAACCGGTAACCTCTACTTTATGGTGTACATAAATATGCGTCTATAGCGGCGGGTTTCCTCACCTTTTCAGACTAGTGTGCTTGGCGCCGTTGAACAGTTTGTTCTTCCGATCGCTGCCGACGGTGCTGGCGTCGCTGTTGATGCTGTACAGGCTGTCGTCTTTGGTGACCTTGGAGGTGTGCAGCGTCGACTTCTTGACCACGGTGGTGCCGTTGTGTTTCGTGTCGCCGAAGCACTCGATGGTCGGCAGCCCCGGTTGATGTTGCTGATGCTGTTGCTGATGCTGTTGCTGGTGCTGTTGCTGTTGCCGGTGGCGCTGGTCGTTGATCGAGGAGGCGTGCTCCTCGATCTTGGTCGGGACGATCATGGTTTTGGCGGCGTCCGAACGACTCCTCGGGGAAACTGTGATCGCCGACTTCGAGGCCAGGTGAGGACGTTCTCTCGGGCTCTTCGGCAGCTTACTAACGCGATGGCTCGCCTGATTCGAGTCTCCCGGTGGCGGCTTGTCTTCCGTCGGCAACATGTACGACAACATCGTCCTGCCTCCGTTCACCTGTGCGAAACAGAACAACAAGACCGCTCTCAGACCGGAAATGGAAAACAGACTGCGCTGGGGGCACACCGCTCTGCGCGGACGACCGGCAGCGGCGACGCGCTGCGAGCTATTTTCAAAGTGGACAAATATCCTTAAAAAGATTTGTGACATTGTTAACCCTTCGGGGACGTCTGTGTTTGTCTATCTAGACTTTTTGATATTGTCCCCGGCTAGCTTCACACTCTAGAAAGCGAGCGATAGTAAATGGAAACGCATAGCACCTGATAGTCTGGCCGCCTGTGATCAATTTTGAAATACGTAGCCAAGTTCAGGGCCAGGTCGTCGTCCCTGACGGGTTAATGGTATTAATTGACAACGAAGCGTATATATCCAACCTGGGTGCTGGTCCAAATGCTAACTTTCCCACATTTAGCATCAACAAGGTCACAAACGAATGAACCGAAAGTATAAAGGATAAATATTTCAGCGAGAAAATGATAGTTTACCGGTGGCGGAGTCCGAATATCTGACAGCGTGGTCTCAAACAGACGAGACGAGACGAGACGAGGCGAGACGAGACGAGAAGCAGAGAAATCGATGCGGCTCGAGGATCGGTTCGGCTCCGGGGAATCTATCGTTTTGCTCGTCCGGTCTCGTCGAGCCGAGCGGAGCCGAGCGGGAAAGAGGTCGCGCTTGAATTACCAATTGGAACTAATTACACCGAGCGCCCGTGAGTTAATATCTATTAACGCTTCAACGATCTCCGTGGAGCGCTTTCTTTCCCATAGCGGATCGACACGGTGTCGCCCGACTCCACGGAGAGCGCTCCTTCCCACGCGTCCTCGTTCTTATGCGAATCGAGAGGTTAACCCTTTCGGTAGCGCGTACCTTCAACGTACCATCGAATGCCTCTATCGTTCGTGGCACGTCTCAGCGTCGAATACTCATGCAACGTGCACGCGTACGCGCGTCCGTGGCGCCGAAAAGGTTAACGAGGAATCTCATGAAACTGGGAATGTCCGTTAGCCTTTGATTTTCACGGCGGTACACGGTTTTTTTTTCGTTGTTGTCGGGAAGATGCGCGGGGGGGAAAGGAGTTTCGAATCGGAGGCGAAGACCGAGAAAGGAATCCCGACAGCCGTGACGGGAATCCAAGACGTTGGATCACCGCTGACCACAGTGGATCGCGTTCGCGTTCAAAGGATGCGCCCAGAAAGATACCGACGCGCATCGGCGCATCGGTGTGGCGGCTCGCGAAACCCGCTCGAGAGGCAGATCGTGACTCACGGTCCGTCTTCCCGCGATTCTCCGTATCGGCCTTTTTCACCGGCTATTTTACGCCACTCCGGGAATTCTCTCGATTCTCGCCGAGCGTAATGCGCCTGGATGTCGACGGTCGCACGCGTCGTGACCCTCCTCTTCTCACGACAGGTAGAGTCCAACCAGAAATAGAGAAAATTTAAAAAATCGTTGAAAGATCGATCGATCTTCTCGGAGAAAGGTGGGAAAGGTGAGAGAAAATTAAGAAGTTAGAAAGAAAGGAAGCCGGTAGGCGAGAAGTGTCACGAATATTAACGTAGACGTATGCAAAGAGTGTCTAATGTGTAGAACATACGTGGACCGGAAGGTTCGCAGCCCATTGGAGCGACGATAACAACATAGCTAGCAGTTCTCAAAGTTCGGTTGGTGGTGCGAGGTGTTCTCGCGGGAAAGAGAAAAAGGTGTAGCGTCTTGTAGCGAGGAGGAATCGAAGAAAGGATCGAACGCGGAAGAAACACGAACGTTCGCCAGGAGAACGGCTCTCCGCGACTGGCGGGGAACGTCGCGCGAGACCGCGACGCAAAACCGACCCAAAGGTTAGAGGAATGGCGGCCTCGGACGCTTATACCTACGTCTACTCCACTGTGCTCGGAAGTTCCTCGCTCAAACTGTGCCCGCCGTCTCGCCTCACTTCGCCACTCGTCTCTTACCTCCCGCCAGTCGTCGTTCGATCGAGCCGAGCGGCGATGCAATAGACGCGAAAACCGTCTATATCGGACCGACCCCGCCACCACTTCCACCGCCTTCGACGCCTCCAACGTCGTTGCTTTTACCTATATCGGTTCCGCGCTCACTATACTCGCGAATCGACCTCCAGGCTTCAATCATCGCTCGAGACTTTGCGATGCACTCTCGAGGGCCTCGCTCGCTCGCTCGCTCGCCCGCGTTCCGCGCTCCCGGCTCCGAGCTCTGCGCGAGCCGACGCGCGTAGATAATCCTTTCGACCAGCCACCCGCATCGCGCGTCGCCTTCCCCGTCGAAGCACCGGAATAATACCCTTCGGGATCCAGGCATTATCTTCTCCGGTAGTTAAGCTTTTGTATAGCTTCGCGGGTATTTCGAATCTTTGGCTAACGTTCGCTTCGAAATATTTCAATCACAGACTGATGGCGACTGCTGGTTGGAAATTTGATGGGGAGTTATTGTATGATTTTTAACCCTTAACACGTTCCGTGCTAAGTTCAGGTCATTTGATGTTTGGGCATTAAATAAATATGTCTGCGTGTACCACCGGTGATACACGTGGCCTGAAGATCAAGTTTAACGTGTACCACCGGTGGTACACGTGGCACATATGGCGGCAAAAATCATTTTACTATTTTCGTTAAGCATTGTGCCAGGTCACCCCTGTGAATTTGTTTCCGCTTGGACCTGGTGAGAAGTAAACTTGAAGTACTTCCGGACCGTTAAGGGTTAACAGAGACACAATAGCAAAGGAGAGACGAAGACACGAAGGAATGAGCAACGGGCAGCTCTATCGTGGAAGGGAGAATAGGTTCAGAGATGGTGGTTCCGAATCTCGCGGGTGGCCTCGTCGATACGGGCGCGTTATTTATTATTTTTCTTCCGAACGTGTAACGCACAAACAGAAAACCGTACAAGTTTTTGTGTCGTGAGCGTAACAGAATCCGACGAACGGGAAATGACGGGAACGTTTCTTCTCGCGAGGCGACCTCTCGTAGCTCTAAAAAGAATATCCAATATTCCAAGTGGGTTCAATTACGCGATCGAGCCCGCGCGAACACCGCGGAATCGGGAAACCGAAATCGAGCGAGGCTGGTCGACGCGACGGTGAATTATTCGAATAAAATCACCGTGAAAACGAGTCGCCGACGAGTACCGTTTCATTCTTCGGATACTTACGCTCGTGGAAAGCAGCTCCGGAGTCGGTGGTTTTCGCGAGGCTCGCGTGCTGGACTGGCATTTGGGCTGCCTGTAACAGAAACGCGATATTCCCTGGTCAGGTTTTCGCCTAGAATATTGTCCCATGAACAGCCTCTCGAACGTCTCTGTTCGATTCGGAGGATCTTCGACTAAAGCTAGCTTGCCTCATGGATTTAGGATGGTTCTCGACTTAAAGAGTTATTTATTCGAGTAGCGTTGCAACGCGAAGAGAACGCGTAACGGTAGACTGTAGCTCCTATGAATCCTGAAAATTGACAGTGAGGAGAGATTTTCAAGTTCGCGTCGTCATCGATCAACGGCATTGCGCCGGTGTTCCAGGGTAGATCGGCAGGGAGAATGAAAACAGGGTTTCGCTGGAGGGTAACGCGTACCCACCGGGCGATTCTAAAAAAGGCCATTAGTCGGGATGCACCCTCGGCGCGGCGCGGCTCTGTTCGCGACCAGCAACCAGCCTTCAACCCTGGCCGCGCGGAGCCACTCTTTTTCAATGGGCAATGCGTCGCAATGGGTTGAGAAGAGGGGGAGCGGGACGAGGCGGGAAGAAACGATCTCGCCGCCTGAATAGGCACCTGTTTTCGCAGACAGGTGACACGAACACGTACCGGCGAGAGAGCGCGACGCACCTATGCACCTCGGCGACCAGGATAGACGGGGATATGCGCGGGTAGAAGCGGGCAGATACGGGAACGGACAAGGCAAGGCACGACAGGGCACGACACGGCACGACACGGCCCGGCCCGGCCCGATCTATGGAAACGCGTGAGAACCTCCGGATAGACCGGGAGAAGGGCAATGACTCCTAGAACAGCGCGGGTGCGCCGACAGACGAATGCGACATCGAGAATAAAACCTTCCTCGAGGCCGACGTGTCTTGGGGAAAAAAAGAGTGGCTTCGACCGTCTGGCCCACTCCTTTCTCTCTCTCTCTCTCTCGAGATTTCCGTGGATACGGAACCTACTCGACGGACAAGCAGGCCCTCCCTCGGTCTGCGAGACACGCCGCGACTTGTCGCGACGCGACACGTTGTTTAGCCCCGTCTAGCTTTCTGTGTCCCCTACGCCGCCTCCTCTTTCGTTTCGCTCGAGTAATCTCTTTTTCGGCACCGAGAGAAACGCCCTTCTCGGCGCAAATGTTTATTACGCGCAAACGGTGACGAGAGCCCCGAAGATACCGGAGATCGATCGATTCACGAGGACCCTAGAACTCGTTCGCTGCGATCGAGGTATCGCGACAGCTTGCCGACGCGGCGAGAAGAGGCGACACAACGGGTAGACGAACTCGCGGGCGGATCGCTCGCGGCGAGCGAACCGCGTGCACAAACAACAAAGAGGACGACGCTCGTTCAGCGGTGTTGCGCGACGCGATTACGGCATCGAGACGACCGCCTCTGCCGTCCCGCTAAATTGATAAATCTGCGCGACCCCGCTATTCGCCGAGCTGCTCTGGATCGCGTCCCTCTTCCTTCGACCCATCGGAGAAGATGCAGCTCATCGCCGCTTCTGTCGCGCGCCACATTATTATTTTATTCCTTTCGCATAGATTTAACTATGAACAACCTCGTCTCGCATGCTCGTGCCGTGGATTACATTCGTTTTAGTTATTCTAATTCCGTTTATCTCGGTCCATTGCGAACTACAGCGGTTTTGTCGTTGAATAAAAGACGCTTAATTGGATCCATGTTTAACACTAGAACCGGCGAGCCCTAAACGTGACTTATCCGTGACTTATAACAGCAAACATTGAATTTTCTCAGATCTCATACGATTTTTATGGTAACTTGTACTCCAAAGAAGAGATGTATTAAAAAATTTCTCGTGAAAACGTTTTCATAGTTTCAGTAATCGTGAAAGAAGAAATCATCCACCAGTCATTCTGACTGGTTCGGTAGTCCTAGTGTTGACCAGTTAACTGTTTCGACCTCTTTGAAAAATGTGTACCTAAATTGAGTCGTAAAAATGAACCGTATAGCTGTTTCGACGAGTATACTCGTCATAACACAAAACATTGCCATTTCTTCATGACGAGTACACTTGTCAAAAACAGTGAACTGGTTAAAATGTCTTTCGCCGGTTTTTAATCAATGTCGAGACAGCAGGAGCGGCGATTCTCGATTTTTCCGAGCGCCGCGAAAACAAAAGATCGCTATCGTCGTACGCCTTATCACCGGCTTTATCTCCATCTTCCGTGAAAACCGATCGACCCAGTATCCTCTCCACGGGAACGCTTCGATGGCGTCATCGTAGTCGCTGGATTACGTAATCTCTCGAATATTTTCCGGCTGGCTGCTATTGTTTCCCCTTTTCCGTCCCGTGCCGCGTTTTCCCTCGCTAAACCGACGAAGATTTTCACACGAAATTGCCGCTTGCGCCCGTGCCCGTTATCGATTATGAATTGCATTACCATAATAATATTTGGTTCGCTCGCGGGACGAACACGCGACGGGTGTTATGCAACCGGTGCGACGCGACGCGGCGCGGCCAGACGACGATGGATCTGCGATGCAGACAGGGGTCCACCGTCCTCGCCGACGCGTCCAGTGGAGCTTATTAAACTCCTTAACCCTTTAAGGTCCATCGCACGTGTCTATTGCGTCCCGTTCCCGTTGGCATGAATTTCTCCGTTTCGGGATCGGAGAAGCCGAAGAACTTGCACGAGACCACCTGTCTGTCGGAGGCAGCGCGAGAAGAACTGCGAGTCTCGTGCCAAATGCGCAACATGTCTCTATGATACTGATCCGCTTATTTGCCAGGAAATCAACGGCGGGGAACGGCTGACGAAATAGTGTGCATTCATTCTGCAAAGTTCCTTCAATTTTTCTGCTGGAATCGAGCGACTTATATATTTTCGTCGATTAACCAGTTAACTGCGTTCGAGGTGTATACACGTCAATCCAAAACTCTATTGCGGTGCGGTTAACGTTAGTGAATTGTTAATTTATTATCGAATAAAGATGTAATTCTTTCTCATTTTGCTTTGCTTTGCTCGTACAATTCACAATAGCGGCATTTGGCCCGCGTTCGGTGCGATTTTAACCCATTTGCATCATTGGCGTATATATACGCTCAATTTATTTTCTCTTATAATACTGAAATACGAAGTTGTTTGTAGTCATTTTTGTACTTAAATATAATAAGAAAGCAGTTTGGTGATAAACACCTTCTTTTCATATTTCCTTATGATGGGGTTAATTCAGCGCCGTGGGGGATTTTTAAAATTAAGCTCCGCGGTTAACTGGTTAACAGCTTCAGTAAGTCGAAAACTGTTGAATTCCATATTTTCGCTACTGTGCGTTTCATCCCTGTTTGCCATTAACACTTTGTCTGCCAAACTAGAAATCTCAAAAATTCCATAAAATCCAAGTAAGTTATTTAATGGAATAAAAATTGAAAAAAATTTAATGTATAATATTGAGTAGTCCTCCAACTTTCTTGCATTTTACAGACCCTAATCAAATTTGGTACAACGAACATATTAATTCATTTTAAAACCTGAACACATAATTCCGTCACCCACATAAAACCTGCTAATGAGTCATAAAGCGTGGCGGATTCCACAAGTTCTAGGTCTAAGAGTAGATCCTGTTTAATCAATGACCGAGCAAGCGTTAAATTAAAAAGTTCTCCACGGATTGCGCTGTACACTGTACAATGTAGAGTGTGTAGAGTGTACAGTGTGTACAGTGTGACGGTATCCGCAGTCTAATGGCAGCGGCGGGAGCTGAGTAGCCAAAATCGAAGCTCGGCGACCCTGCCCGTCAATTAGAGCAATCGGCGATGCGAAAAATTCGCAACAGTCTCCCGAACCGGTGAACCAGAGCAGCTCTCGACCGAATCAATCCACGAGTCGAGGCAGACGTCCCGAATACCAGCGCTCAGACTCGGCTCGATGGATCCAGGCTGAAGATCTCGGTCTCGAAAGAAATAAACGACGCGCCAGCAGGCGCATTTCGAACGTGGACCTACGTCACTTCAAAATTGAACACTGCCACTCCGATTCTGGGTCGTTTAAAAGCCGAATATCGACAACGCCCGTAAGTATATCGCACATTTTTCCCCGGTTTCATAAATTCAGGGACGAGAACACAATCTTCAATTAAAGTACTGTATAAATCCTTACCAAAAAGGATGATAGAAGTAATTGAGAACCCCGGAGGTTCCACACATTATTAAACACAGGTACAGTTATAACATTTTCATATTTGTCTATTTTAAATTTATATAATATGGAATATTTTTCAGATGTGCTATCATTTTGTCTGTTTTCATTTGGGTATTTGTATTTTTACGACGAGAATTCGTTGAAGAAAAGTCATTAAAAGTTATGTTTATATATTGGTAGAAGGTAGTCTTTCTGTATCATTGGCACATTTCCTGTACCATAATTATAACGCGAGAAATTAAAGATAGCACGCGTGTGCTATCTTTTTCTTTGGGAGTGTATAATTCAGCTTAGAGATTCACGATACTAATTACGAGTTCGTCACCCTCCGACGCTTAATTCGATAATACGATCGGCGACCAAGCGATTCGAAGATGTCCATTTCCGGCCACGGACTTCTAACGTTACATCGAACGAGATTTCCGGCACCGTGACTTCCTGTCGCTAACAGTTCCGCCGCTTCAACGATCGCTAACTGCCGATGTAAATGTCCCGAGTGTCGTGTGTCATTCGAATGTTTGTTTCTCTAATGCAGGCACGCGGTGCTCGTTCCATCGGGGAATTTGTTTCTCTTATTCTCTTATTACTCTCAAACGCTCGATGGGATAAATCCATCTGCGGATTAAAGAAAGCGCACCGTGCCTGTGGAGCTTTGATATTCGGAAATGGGATGCTTTCATGCCGAAAAGTTCCGGAAAGTTCCGGCCCCTTTACAGCTTCTTGCTCGGGCACGAATACGGGAAAAGTACGCGCTCCGATAATTGCGTTCCGAGTGCTCAGAATTTCCTACATCGATTGGACATTTTCGTTTCTCTCTTTAATCATTTTTTCGCAGCGCATTCCTCGCCGCTGCGTTCGCCGAGCAATCATGCTTCGACTAGGTCATCTTGTAGCGCTGTAGAATACAGATGGTCCCCGAACGTGGTTTCGCGTCGAAGACGTGGTTCCCCGCAACGCGGGATAAATGATTTTCTCACGACTTGTGGGAACATCCGACACGATTCACTCGCCGTAAATCCGAAACCGCGCCCGTAAGGATATTCCGTTCTGTCTTAAGTCGGCGATAAATTTTCTAGCCCCGTCCGATTTTCTTTTGTTCCTCCGCGAAATTACGCCCCCTTTCATTTCTGCGGGTTCGCGCTTTCCCCCTCCTCTCCTTCTCCCTCTCCTCCAGCGGCACCATTGTTGTCTCGGACCATTTATCGCCGGTACCGGCCGCAGCGATTATTATTAACGCGAGCCGATCGCGCGAATCGGCGACGAACCAGAAGCGTTCAGCGTTGCTCCGAGCTGCGTAGCGTGCACTCGTCCTTTTTGTCCACGGAAACATCCACGGTGCAAACTATCGCGGAAACTGCACTTCATTCGGAATTAACGCGAAAACAATGAGACTCGAAAAGCAACGATTAGACATTTTAAGTCTCAAAGTGTTTGAACTTCTTAGTTCCTGCGTATTCGAATTAATTTGTAATCATCCGAGAGAGTTTCCGCTATTTTCTGACTGGCGTATAACAAATTTGGAAGACCCGAGGGCGTAAACCGAGTCGAAATTTCTTGGCAGTGGAACACGAATGAAGAGCATAATAGGAAGAGACTGTGAAGAAGAACAGCAGTCGTACTCGTTTCAGCAGCGTCGGTCGATGGACTTCGAGTGGGACGAGATTACAAAGAGTGCCGCAACAGTTGTCTTTTAGGTGAAGGCTCCGAAAGACGGGAATGACCGCGCGGAAGCTGCGATTTTACGCTTTGGCCACCGGATTACATTTTATCACCGATTTTTAAATTAGATCTGAGTATGTAACTGGTTGAAGCGTCGAGAATAATTAGCCTCGCTTCGCAAGAAAAGCGATACCTGTAACCCTGAAAATCTGAGCATCCGTAAAAATGTTTCCATTATCAAACAGAACTTTTTCGTAAGACAAAAATATTTTTCTAAAAAGAGTTACCCAATCGATTGGGTAAACTCCGAGCGGTCGAACTCGTTTGTGAACATTTCAAGAAACGCAATCCTTTCGTCGGAGGAGCGTGGTCGGTTGGAAACGCGAGCGAGCCGGCGGGGCGGGAGCTTTAGGGCGAGAAGAAAAAATCGGGGCGAGCTAACCACGGCGAACGACACTGGATATCTAATTATCCGTGGTGGAGACCCGTTTTCTGCGAGCAGCTCTCCGAACGAACGTGCAAAAGACGCGGAGAGGAGGAGGCTCGCCGCGAGATACGCACCGCGGCCGGCTGCGTGATCCTGTCGACTTTGCGTGCATCCGCGGATTCTTGCGCGTGCAGTGCACGCTGCACTGTTGCACTGCTGCGCAGACGAGGGACGAAGAAGAAGAAGAGCCGCTCCTCGTACTCGTGTTACGATGTCCGGCCCGGCCAGGCCCGGCCCGGCCCGGCCGGTACTACAGTTACGTTAATGCCCGCGACAGAGACACGTCGGCAGCGTGGAAAAAAGAGAAACAGAGGAAAAGCATAAAAGGAGAAGGAACAGAGACTTAGAGAGAGGAGAGGCGAAGAGAGGCGAAGAGAGGAGAGCGGAGCAACCGGTCGCGCAACGCGGCGAACACCGAGAGAAAGGAGCACCAAGAGAATGACGGACGGAAACTGTAACCGATTATTACGCGTTGCTACCACGTCGAAGGACACGCTTCCTGGGCTTATTAGCGACCAGAGTAATTGACTTTTCTGTCAGTCCGCGCGCCATTAAAACCAACGAGCGCGGACGGATGTCGCTGCCCGAGGAATCCGTTAGGTTTTCCCTCGTACCGCGTCGCGATCGCGATCACGATCCTGTCGCGACCAGTCCCTCTCGATCCTCCTTCCTCCTTCGACCGCGCAATCTCCATTCTGCTGTATTCCGACGTATCTCGGCTACCGTGGCCATTAGGTTCCTAGGAAAATAACCTCGGTTTTTGTGGTACGAGTCCACGGCGCAGCTTCGAGATAAGTTTTTCGTCGAACGCTTCGGAGTTTTCGTCGGTGGTTTCATTTTACCTGCGCCGTTAATGCACGCGCAATTAAACCGCGATCTTTTGCTCTTTGAACATTGCGATCGAGAATACTGCTTTCGTGATCCTGTTTCCGAATCGACGGAGGACCATTATCGAAACGGGAGACGCGGGATAAGAATAGAGGAGAGATCGTGCTTGAATCGGAGTTTGGAAAGTTAGTTGGCCGGGAGAGGATGAGCCGATGCGATCCAGGAAGCAGCCGTAAACGAGCGTTTGAACGGTCCTTTGTCGCGAAACGCATATAGAATCGCCACCCTCGGCTGCCGAGGGCGTCGCGGACCCTTCCCGGTACTCCGTGCACCGAGTAAGAGGGAAAACGATCGCTAATGTACACAAAGAGCGATTCGTTAAGGGACACGACGGACGCGCGCCGAGATTTTCATTTAATTCTGTACCCGTGCCAACGCCAGCACAGTTCCCAACGTTTACGTTGTGAAACGGCACGAACAAAGGGGGGCTGTTTCGCGCGAGACTTCCGCGATCGCGAAACCGTCGCTTCTCGAACCGGGAGACCATGTTCAACTTTCTACTGGGTGTCGCGTAGCGAAATTTCGGTTACAATCAATAGTGTCCGAGAAACCATTGCCGGCCGAGGATTTAGTTTTATTAGCATGTAGCATAGGGTCTTAGGCCCGAACCATACAAATTACAGTTATACTGCGTGGGTCATTCGAAGATGCGCTTCGGGAAAATTCGGGATTTCCCATGTATTTTTACGACCCTGCTCCCACTCTAAAAATTCTGACCAACGATTTTGAACTCCACCCTCCTTTTCCAACGAATCAAATTCTCTAACTCAGTTTGTAAACGCATAAATACTAAGACGGAGCGGCGGGACTAGATCATTTCTTGATTCTGGATTAGAGTAACATTAGCACTGAGCAAAGTCAACCTTATAAATATCATATTAGTTCGATCCTACAGCTTCTCGTAATAAATTATAATATTTCAAAAATACAGTCCACTCATCGAACATAGTAGTGCGAGTTTAACTATAGCAAGTAATAGAAAACGCGCATACAACACTGGGAACCCGCGTGCACCTTCTTGGCAAAGCTGAATTGTCGGTTGCGAAATCGAAGGAAACGAGTTGCGTGCGATCCTTCGGCAAAAAACCCTTCGAGAGATCAATCACTATCATTATCCTAGGTTAGGTACTACATCGAGGCCGTGTCGAAACCTGGCCAATGTTCAGAAGTAAAACTAGTGCTTCGACTGCCGGGCTGTTTGCGTGAAATCAACATTTCGAGAGACTTGGAGCCAGATGAACTTTTTTCGTTTAATAATTTTCAATTACACCTACTAAATTTCTACCGGAAATTCGTAAACTCCGCAGTGTTGCAATGACATTGCGATTGATCGTATTTTCGCATTGCAAGGACAAGAAAAAGGTGGAAGAACTTCGATTTTGTACCGCAGGGAAATTTACGGAATTCGTCAGAAAGGTGGAGGACCCGTCGCAAACAAATGCGTCGAATGTGCCAGACTCGCAGCGTTGCTGTTTTGAAAACGCTTTGACTGGTCTGTTTGGAAAGAGAAATGAGCATCGACGCGGTGGATGCTGCGAGCATTGCCGCGAGAAAGGACGCAGACGAGCCTGTAGTTTCTAGATCGCGTATTCAGAGGAGTAAAATAGCGCACGACAATCTGGCTCGCGGTTTTTTCCGATTCTAGCTTAAAAATCGGTTGTTCGGCACGACCCAATTCATTCGGCCGCGTTCCAACCAACACAACTTTGCCTGCGCCTCTATCGAAAGCATTGTACGGTCTCCCACAAAAGTATCGTACACACCGATAAGCAGGGCCGAATGAAACGGTGACCTTCCATTCTTCGTAATCCTGGATGTGCCATAATAATCCGACGCATTATTATTGCTATCGTTATTAAACATAGCGATAATTAGTCCAACCACTTGTACAGCCTCGAGTCTGGGACCGTACGATAAATTTTCTTTTTCTCCTAGGATATGATTAAAGATCGCGAGAAAATCGTAGCGCAAGTTGATCTGTACTACCTGGAGTGTATAACTCATAGTTGATCAGCGACGGCAGTCTTCTTTTTCGATCCCGGAGAAAAAAAAAGGGACATCGAACGAGGAGAGAATTGGAGTAAGATAAATTTCCATGGTACCTCGGTCTCGGTTTTGATTAATTACCATGAAACCGAGTGGTGGACAGCGGACTGAGGTCTGCAAATTGGACAAGGAATCCTCGGTGTATCCTGTCGCTGCGGTCTGACGAATGCCGCGCGTTCCCCGCTGTCGATCAACGTCCGATTCCTTTCCCAAGATACAATTGAGAGTTTCGACGGTTTGATCGAGCGATCCTCGGAAAAAATCAACGGCAACGACTGGTAATGTCAGCGCACCGGTGAAGCCGTGGTTGGTTCGCGCGCGACTCGGCCTCTCGACATTAATCTTCTCGAGCAATTGCGAAATATCCGTGGCAACGTCGTCCGCGTCGTGCATCGTGCATCGTGCCCTGTGCATCGTGCACCGTATCGCCGAAGCGGGGTCGAGCCGCGCCGATGAACCCGTACGGGTTCTGACAGCTGGTTGGCTGCCAGCGAACGTCTATGCTTCTCGACGCTGTCCGCTGGCATTATAACCAGGAAGATGCGCGTCCGACCGGCGGACGTCGCGCGTCGCGGCGCGCGTCTCGTCGCGTCCTATCGCGCCTCGTCCCCTCGACTTATCCTAAAGATCGACTCGAGCAGCCAGTTACCTCTCCTCTACACGACTTCCTTCCTTCAAACTTGCAAAATTTCCGGAAACGATCACTGCAATCGTTTTCACCCCATCGATTTCTCACAGAACCTCGGAAATTATACTTTAACCCCCCGTCGCCCTGATTTATTTCCCAGAGGAAATAGGAAATCCTGTACTCGCCAACATTCACCTCCATGGGTGCTCGTGGCTCGTGCAAATTTGAAAGGTAAATAAATTAGGTCTGCAAAGTTACGCGTGGAGACGTAATCGAATTGTACGATGGTTCGACCCACAAATGGTCAAACAAATTAACACGTTCGTCGCCGCGTCACCCATATGTGGGTGACGGAATTATTTGTGCGGGTTTCTAAATGAATTTTGTGCGTTGATATATTCATTGTACTAAACTTGATTAGGATCTGTAACACGCAAGAAAGTTGCAGGATTACTCAGTATCATACATTTAATTTTTTGCAATTTTTATTTCATTAACCCCTTGACGTACTTTGACGAGTCTGGCTCGTCATGAGAATTTCGGACCAAACGTAAACATCAACGTTGCGAGTCAGGTTCGTAGTCGTAATATCACGTCAAACATAAATATCACGAGTCTGACTCGTATTCAAAAGTTCGAACCAAACATGAATTGGCGCTTGGTTGTGGCCCTTGTACAGCAAGGGGTTAACAATAAATATTGCCAATAAGCTTGCGTAAAGGCTGCAGAATCTCTCCATCGAATTTGTATGCCAAGAGGTTAAATAACGTACTTTGATTTTATGCAATTTTTGGGGGTTTCCAGTTGGCCGTTCAAAGTGTTAAAATTACCTAGCCTGAAACGACACAAGCTGCTGAGGTGGCAAAGGGTTGGAAACTGTCCTAGGGTCCCGAACAATCCTGAACTGATCAAAGACGCGCGAAGTAATTATTGTTTTATGTGTGAGGATCGGCGACGGATCAACCGCCGCGAATTAACGCGGCGTTGTCGTCTCGCGCCGTTTGGCAGGGGATCGCCGGTGCGATTAGTCGAACAGAAAACGTTTCGCGCGTGTTTCGCATTCGTGAAAGGTTTTTTCGTGGTCGAGGGGGAAGCCTGGAACGCCGAGGAGGGCTGTCGAGCGTAGAGGGCCAGGTGTGCGGAGGGTATACACATGTATCGCGGAGGTATCGCTAGCGGCGGCCGTAACGACAAGCGACGCGTGCACGCGACATTCTCGTTGACCCTCGGTGTCGCGCAATCGAGCCCCTTGGACTCTTTTCTCCCACGTCTGGCTCGGCTGGATGGCTGGGCTGCTGACTGGCTGCGTCGCCGTGATTTTAAACGGCCCGTTTTTCTCTCCTCCGTTCCCACCTTTTTTTTTCTCCCGCCATGCCCTCCGAGATACGCGTTCCGGAGATTTATCCGAGACAAAAGCGGGATTTTTCAATCTCCTCAACGTCGCTCCCGTTACACGAGGTGTCCCACTATTCCCGGCGCCATTGAAGCCGATTCAACGCGGAGAAAAAGAGCCGGAAACGTGGAATAAAATTTTTCCCCGGCGGAGCTCCGCATATTTTCAAGCCCATTTTTTCTGGTAAACCTCGTACGAAAAATCTCCATTGTGTATCCTACTTTCGACACAGTCGTTTCACGGGTGGATCCTCGCGTCGCTGCTTTTCGAATCGTTCGCACCCGGTGCATCGCGAACCCGAGCGGAAAGTAGCGTCCCGGCGTTCTTGCTCGTTCGCGATTCGTTCCGTGAAATTGAATTAGAAACTTCCCGCCTGAGGGTCGCAGTTTCCGACGAAGAAACGAAATAACGAATGGCTATGCAGCAGCCGCGCGCGCGTTCTTCTCGTTCTTGCTCGGCGAACAGCTCTCCCCCGCTTCCTCGGAATTCGAGTTGCTGGATACTGGATATTGGATACTACGGAGGAAGTATTCGATCGAAATTCTTGCTCGTCGCGGATCGATTTCACGCCGGTCGTGGCCGGCGTGTTCGAGCTGGACGAGGAGGAGACGAAGGAGCTTCTCGAGTCGTTCGGAATGCTCGGCGGATAAACCGTGTTGCACGGCTCGGAGGACCGGCTCGTCGAATATCTTTGACCGTGCAATAGTGATGCAGCGCATCGCATCGCATCGGCGCTGACGACGGCGTGGGCGCGCAGAGTCAACCGGCGGAATTGGTCGGGTCAAGTTGCAGCGATGCGTCGCGCGGTGAGGTAATCCAATAAACTCATTGCCAGCTACCCCGCGAACCTTGCGCCGAGGCGCTCGCGAAAACCCACTTCTTATTCGATTACGTCCCCTTTCCCTTACCGATGTACCGCGCAAAACCGAGTACCCGTCGCGACGCAGCTCCTCCAGACCGTAAAACATGAAAAACCTTGCCGGTTTCACGCCATTCAAGGCTTTTGGGTGTCGGCGATCGTTTACGTTGAAACGCGACCAAAGATCCTTACGCCTCACAGTGGGGTATTTGGCCAGTTTAGCGCGCCAAAAGTCAAAATTTTTAGTTTGTTCAAAATGACTGAAACTTTTTTCTCGTGTACCTGAATATATATGCGAGTAATATACA
>CM052116.1:1679917-1717360 GCA_028454245.1 Halictus quadricinctus | reverse complement strand
TAGTTGTAATATTGTATATTGTATAGTTGTGTTTCGTTGTCAATAAATTATGATTTTGATATTTAGACTTTGTGTTTAAATTTTTACCACGGTACGCGTGAAATTTGTTTGTAATAGCAATTTCTCTAAATCTGACAAAAAAATGTTTCAAATAAAAGTATAACAGTATTAATAAACGTATAAATTGCAATACAAAAAACATTTTAAAAAATTGTTTAAAAGAAACAAAACAAGATCGCTTCGATTTTTTAAACATTAAACTGTATTTTTGATTTGATAATGTTGTAGGTGGTATTAAGATGAATTCAACGATACATAATATTATGACCTTCACATTATTAATAACGTCGTAATAGTTTTGGCGCGCTAATCTGGCCAAATACCCCACTGTGCGCCTTTCCCTCCGTGATGCGTTCACAGTGAAACAGCGGCACGGTTTCTTCCGCTTATCGATAGACTGCGGATCTCTATGCAAAATGGAAATTTCATTCTTTAACGCTAAACCTACCGAGCCTTCAAAGTAACTGATGTTGTGTCTTATAAAAATGACGAGATTGAATTTATTTGGATTTTGTGCGGTTCGTGTTGTAGTACGTGCTCTACTAGATATATTTATTTAATCATTTCCGACGAGAGCATCTTTATAATTTTAGTAATTGTAATATAAAAACTCTGGAACCGGTCATTTTGACCGACGGTGGTAGGTTTAGTGTTAACGCTAGCTTCACGCGGCACTAAAAAAAAAAATAACGAGAACGCTCTATCCACATTTTTAGCAATATTTTAAAAATAATATGTACACAAGGAAATAAATTTTGCTAATTAATTCCTCACGTATGCACCCTTAGAACCTTAACAATTTTAAATTAAAAATATTAGAACCCGTCATTTCGACGGATCCCGTAAACCCGGTGTTGATCTAAAATGATCTAAAATGATCTAAAATGAATGAGGGTTAAAATACCCTTTGCACTCGAATATTTCCTTTCTACATATATTTTTTCATGCTATACATACGAAACTGGTACAATTTACTCGTACAGTACTGAAATGTTTCGTAATTTATTAAATACATACAAATTTAATAAAGTAAAAAATATGTTGAATAATGATACTGCAATTTTTAGTGGCGCCTTACAGTCGCCATTCGTGTGCTAAGGGTTAATCAGCTCAAACTGGCACATTGATATGGTTCAATTCTTTTCATCCACCGCATTAAATTGCACTCATTCCCGTCACGAATGCCGAAAATCCGCCGCCTCCGGTTTCATAAAGAACGAAAGAATACGAATAGGTCGAAGACTGCAGCAGGGTTGGTCGAATTACTTTGATTTCGCGGGACTGTTACGATCGCAGGCTGCGATGTTCGAAGAGGCGAATTAATTAGAGAAACACGGGCCGAACAAAGGCACGACACGCTGCGAGCGTACGGAGGTAGTCGCGTGGCGGTCGATCATTCAGCCCGGCGGATTGTGTCCCGTGTCCCGAGCCGTGTAACTGGCATCGTACGTGAATCGTGTTCGGTATCGACGCTGACGAATACGTGGCTCGTACGTAAGGTGCGTACACGCTCCGGCCGTGACTCATCGACGCCAGTCGCGATGGCAACGCGTAACGGAATAATTGCTGAAAGATAGCGAGAGAGAGAGAGAGAGAGAAAGAAAACGAAGCTCATTCACAAGTCGCCCGGTTCTCGGCTTGAAAGGAAAGTTCGAAAAAACGCGAAAACACCGGGGGAACGATAATGAACGAACGATGTAATGACGGTGCAGCGGCGACGGTCTCGCCTGAAATTGCGGGTTGCAGGTTTGCAAGAGGGGAAGATAGGCGACGCGGCGATGCTACGCGATCGGATGTTTCTCGAATTTTACGGAACACGCGGAACGTCTTGCCTCGCGGAATCGGTCGACGAGAGGCTTTCAAGGGATTTCGATGTTTCCAAGAACCAGGCCAAGTTATTTCGATCCAGCTGTGAACGGGGGTCAGCGCACCGAGACAATTTCCTGAACGCTTCGGTCATCCTACGTGCCATCTTTGTTAAAGACGAGCGCGGCTACTCCCTGGGAATCGTCACGCGAGCCTCAATTGAAAAAATCGACACGCTTCCGGACTGACAAGTGCCATTATCCAATTCACAGATGCGCATAAACTGGGACGAACCTCCGCGCAATAGGAAAATCGATGAGGCTAGATAAAAAGAAAACCTATAAAAGTACAATCTTTACGTAAAAATGACGAATCGAATGGAAATATTCGGGGAAAAACTGTCGTCGTCCCATCGAAAAACGATGCTTCTGGGTTTCGTAGGTCCAGAATGACCCGCAGTCCGTAATCCGTAATCCCGAATTATCGGGCGAGGGATCGCGATCTTATCGGGGAATCTGTTATGGTTGCGTCGAGTTGCCGTGGTCCGGTGCAACGATTTAATTCAGCTCTCGCTACGCCTAATTTACGGTCGCGGAAGCGTGCGTTACCCGCGTGCTTTCCGTGCCTACTGTTCTATCTATATATCCAGTGGACGCGGACAGGTTCGCCGCGGTTCTCGCGCGCCGCGAAACCTCTTCGGATTCGTTTCGCGCCCATTAGCCGCTTGCCAGTCGGAAACTCGACGATCAAACTGCGCCATCGGAAACGGAAACACAGCGCATCGACTTCTGGCTAACGAAGAAATGCCAGTATTTACTTACGCAAAAACGAACCCTCTCAACGGACCTTTAATTCGACGAGATTGAAAGAAAACGAGCGTTTCCGCAGCGCCCCGAGCGCGATACTCGAGTCACTGTTACATTTTTCTTCAAATTAACAGATCAATTAATGGCCGTACTGCGAACGCGGGATACTCTTTATCGCCTTTAATTAAATTCGATTCAGTAACGATCGTCGACTCGTTTTGGTATTTTCCCAGGACGGCGCGATCGTTGGTTCGTCTGACCGGGTGTGCGTCGCGCCTGATCGAAAATCGCATCCGGTGGAACGACAGCCTAATTCGCAGCCGGTCGTTGGTCGTTTAGGCGGAATGACGAACGATCCAGCGGGCTGTGAAAACGTAAGCTCGCGGAATTAGCGGGAAGAAGCGTGGAGCAACGGTCAAAATTAGATCGAAAAGCGACGAGAGCGAGACGCGATGTGCGAGAGAACGCGGATGACGCGTTACATAAGCCTCGCGTAGACGGAAGTTGCCGAGGTGAGACGAGGAGAGCGGACCAAGAGTAGTGGCGAGGAGAGCGAGAGGAGAGCGAGAGCAGACGAGTAATCGTACGGAGAGCGGAGCGCGATTTCGATGGCTCGATAATGAAAGGGAACAAAGGAACGACGGGGGGAAGGCACTCGAGAGCCGCACAGTAGCGTCGTTAAAACGGAGCCGGTGGATGCTAGGTATCTCGTTAATAACTCAAGAGAGTGAGAGAGGGAGAGAGAGAGAGAAAGATCGCCTCGAACGGAGCTCAGATCGCGAGCGGGAGCCGCGTCACGCGAACCTAAACGGTCCGAAAAGAGCGAACGAAAAGGCGTCGCGGGTATGCACGTATCGAATTTGAAACGCGGGACGTCCATCATTCGCCGCGCTTGCCCGCGTTCTAATTCTGGCGAATGACTTAAGTCCACGATACGTGTATGTTAGACCGGTGTACCTACATACGTGGGTGCACGCTGTGTGTGCCCATTATGCGTCGTATAACACGGCTGAAACCGTGTTCCTCCTAGCGTCTGTATCGATCAAAATGTTTGCCCTTGACGAGAAAGATCCACGCCGCACGAGTTGCATCGGCACTGTTGCACGCCTCCCTCCGCGTACGTATGACCACCTATGCACCGTTGTATGGTGTGTAGACCGTTCCATATTATACGCGTCGCGCCTGACCAGCCTAACCACGGTACACCGGCCTGCCACCGCGTTTCTTCCCTCTTTTTCGAGATCCCCTGTGCATTTCAACTTGCAGGCAAGACCGGAGCAAAAGAATATTTTCGCATAGTTTCTTTCAAGCGATTGCAGAAACGCAAATACTACTGTAGCAATATTTTAAAGGAAAAACTCCTACGTCGTAGGTGTGACGTAACGGGTGGAGTGATTTCGCACCGATTCGCTATAGTCCTTTAATTCTACTTTAACGACACTACTCTTAAACGACAATCCAACAATACTCAATACTTTAATGCTCGCAACTCTCGCTTCTCTACCTTTCGCTCTACTGACTGACTCTCGACTGACTGACCCAACATCCTTCGCATTCGTCCCTTTTATAATAAGGCTCTCTTTCATTCTTCCTCTCTTGCACTCTCATTCTCTCTCTATTAGTTTCACATCCATTCGAAAAACCCAGACAATCACGTATGCCCTGCGCTTGGCGCCCCTAAACACTTTACTCTTGTCTGTTGGAAATGTTCTTTAAAGGTGCGTTATTCAGGAAACTACACTTTATTCCGTATATACTTTATTGTATTATAAAGTGTTACTCTAAATAACCGCACAATGTTTCCGCGTATCCAGTATTTAGTCCTTATTCAAATGGTATGACATAAGTGAGCGCTCTTTACAATGTTGTGACCTGCACAGGCTAGCTGCTTCTACCAGACTGACTAACAGGCTATGGTCTCGACTTTATGACCCCGCCTGAGTCCTTCTGTCCTTGGGAGAACCGCCCCTTACGCCTAAATCCTTATACCTAAGATGCTATGGTATCGTTGAATTCCAACATTGTCACCGAAACCCAAACACTCTTCTTTCACACTTCGGCACAAACAAACTTCCTTTCACGCAGGACCTACAAACACGTTGGCGCCACGATGTCGCGTCCACAGTCACTCTAAACAATCATTCTAATACAATGTCTCATTCATAACCCTACACTACCGAACAATAAATGCGACTGACGTATATTGCATTGTAACAGTGACAAGACTGTGGCCATTCAGACTTCGTACAACTTTTATCGTAATGCTTCAATGAAGAGGTTCGTTAAAAAATTTCCGATGAAAACATTTTTACAATTTCAGTAATTGTGAAAGAAAAAATTAGGAACCAGTCATTTTGACCGATCCGGTAGTTCTAGTGTTAACCCTTTGCACTCTGAAATTTTGTAATCACCTGTTAAATGCCTCAGCCTCGACATAGCAGCGCAAAGGGTTAAACTTGAGCTCGAACCATTCGTGAGCTCGGGTCGAGTTCGAGATAGCGATAACCGATCGGAGGGTAGAGTACCGAAAGATGGAGCACGATCATTATACTCCTGCGAAAGGGCCCGGATCGCGTCCAGCCGGGTTAATGCCCCGAGAAACCTCTGCAGGCTCGGGACGGCTGATGGTTCCGTATCGAACCGAAGATTACCCGTTAATGAAAGTTAATGAGGAGTGGCGAGCGGAGTAAGTCGGTCGATCGAGTTGCGCGTAGGTACGCAACGCCGCGTAACGCGCGTCGCAAAGCGTTGCAAAGCGTTGCAAAGCGTTGCAAACCGTTGCAGAACGTTGCAGAGCGTTGGCAAGCGTTGGAGCAGGGCAACGACACGTCCGAGTCTCGGAGACAGGATGGGCAGGATGCATGGAGTTTCAAGCACTTAACACAAAGATCGCCACACTTTCGCTCGACCCTTCCTTCCTCTTCCCTGTTCTCTGTTCCCCGTCGATCGACTATCCCTGTCCGGCTCTCGGCATTGTCGCGAACCCGGTGACCCGTGAACCCACCGATCGGCCGCGCACCGGATAGGTTATTCGAGACTATCGAATTTCATTGTCGCTCCACCCTCGAAAACCGACGCGTCCGATCGAGCCTGGCCGAGTCGAGCCGAGTCAAGCTCGAACAGGCCGCGAACAGGTGCGCCGGGCTACGATTTGCGGTAGAAACAGCTCGTCCGATTCGTTCGGTTAACGAACCGGAAGAAGCTGCCCGTGCAAATACCTGCGCCGCTACCGGGAGATTTAGCTTGGCCGCCGGCACCAATTAGCGGCGGGCCAAGGGGTGCACGGTGAACGGCGAACGATCAACGGTAAACGGTGGACAGCCAAGGGGATCGTTCCAACCGTCTTGCCATTCGACGCAACTATACCGGCGTACTTCGCATACTTTTCGCATACTTTTCGCATTCTGACCGGAATCGCGGCCACGCTTCGCAAGCCGATTCGATCTCCGCTATCGACCATGGGGACCGTTCAACTGGTCCCCTCTCTGCTCTGGACATTTTTTTCTCGTATTTCGATCTTCGACTCGTTCGCGTAGAGAGGAAAGAGTTGCTCCTTCTGTGTTTTCAAAAACAATGCCCTCGTTTTCGACTCATTTCATTATTTCAGTAACTACAGAAATAATTCAGTGCTACAGCTGGTACGTATCCAAGCTAATACACGAGTTAATAATGCAATTGGGTTAAAAAATCAGTGGACCATTCACGACAATAAAGAGTACCGGCGAAGGGAAACTAGGATGCTCGAGAGGTCCCCTGGGAAATTGCAAATAAATCCTCCTCGGAGGGAGCAGTAACGATCAACATGGACTCGCCCACGCAGGATGCACCGCAACTGGAGGGAATAGGCCACACGGTCTGGGAACAAGGGGTTGGAGCGAGGAAACCCGCCCCGGTCGGGGTCGAAACTCGAACCGACGGCGAGTCGATCCTGTTTCCCAAACTCCGGGCGTTCAAGAATCACCGGGTCGAGGTGTGAAACGCTGCGATCGAGCGGATTTCTCTTACAAAGCGCGAATCACCCTCGCCACCTTGCCACGGTCAACAATTTCCGGTCGAATCCGTCGTTTCGTTTCCGTTCAGCTTCGGCTGCCCTTCGTCGAAATCGTTTCTCATCGTCGGTGGCGCAAACAGACCTCCAATAACGCCAACTTTCGGCTTTACCGAGGCTCCTCCAAGATAACCTAAATCCTCCAGAAATCGAAATAAACGGGCAGTTTTTCGAAAAATCTCCATCGCTCGTATTTCGAGTAAAATAATCCTTCCCACTCCTGAAACCCCTGATGAACTATTTCCTCGTTTGTCAAAATCGAAACGAGGGAAAGCCCGCATGCTACTGCTCGGCCGAAGCGTCCTCCGAGATAATAGTGACCGTGGGCTGCGCAGGAAAAGGGAACGGTCGGTTCTTGCGTACACGCACGGCGAACGCAAAAGCAGACGCAAAGGTAAAGGTAAAGGTAAAGGTAACGGCAAAAGCAAAGGCAAAGGCAAAGGCATTGGCAAAGGCAACGGAAGAAATCGATACGACGCCTGCGCGCCACCAGGCCAACCCCGCCAGAATCGGCGGCGTCGTTCATTTTCTATAGGAGAGCCGGGTTTCTCCCATCCCCCGGAGTCTATCTCCGAGCCGCTTTCGCATTTCGTTATCGAAACACGGAGAGCACCCCCGCCGACGCTAACTCACGACATTTTATTGGCATCCAACGCCGTACAGACTTTCTTTCCGCCTAGAGAGCGGCAGGATCTTCTTCGAGGTCAGATCCTCGGCCTGGTCTACCAACGGACGGACCCCAGCTGCTCGACTGCGATTTTAATGAGCTTTCGTACCACGATATCCCATACAAGTCCCCTAACGATGTACGGTGGCGGTCGTACACGTACACTTGGCAATATTGCGCCCACACAAGTGCACGAATCCCTTATCAAAAATATGTATAGAGTCGAAAAGTTTGACCTTCACAGAACTCCCCAAGGTCGGCAACACTCGTCTCAACTATTCCTTTGCTTTGTTCAGATACTTGGGACACGTTTAACTCCACGAGTAACATGCTTTAAAAATTTCGTAAAATAAAAATTGAGAACTCTATCACTTTCCTAGGATTTGGGAAATTCCAGCTTCATTTACAGATCTAGGGGAATAATTCCGTTCCCCATTTCTGGCAGAGGAGACACTCAAAATGTGAGCTGAGACGTATCGTACGCTATCGTCGTTGGGAAGCTCTTTGGGATCCTCTTAATCCTTTGATTGTAGGATCGTCGTCGCACGCGCGTTCCCATCGACGCGTCGCGGCGTCTAGACATCTCGCGGCCTCCTGACACACCAAACTTTAACCCGTTCGTTCTCGAACACGAGCCCGCTGACCCGGATATATTTTGGCTCGAGATTGTATCGCGGCTAGACCAAGTCCAACGTGCTTTGGAGAAAGACGATGTACAGCGCACGAACCTGCATACCGGACCGATATAGCTCGGCCGCGACCGTTTCGCGCGGAAATTGTTTACCCAGCGCGCAGTGGGTTAGCTTGTCTGCCTGATCTAGCTGCTCGTAGTCGACCTGGCCGAATCAGCTATTTTTTTCTAGACAAATTCCTTGCCGAACGACGCGCAGACTGCATTTTCAAATTCATGCCCACGCCCTATAGTCTCCGAAAATAAATAGCTTTCGTATTTAATGCCACCGAATCATAAAAATTGAAGCGGAATAAAACGCATCGGAATCGACGTGTTTCGCACGGACAATGTTTAAATTAATTGGCAAATATGGTTCTGACCACTCCTGATCTTGCGTCTACTTTTCAGAAACCGACACGGAGAGAACTATGCGAAGAGACTATTAAAATACCTTGAAGCGATCGTTCGAGGGACTCTGTTGCCGAACGGTATCGTGCACAGGAGGAAACGGCTATGATAACAAAACTTTTAATGCCTCTCGTATATCTTTTATTGCTATAACTGTCGGCGAGGGGGAAAGTGCACGCACTCGGGATCGAGCAATAAGAATCGCGGCATTTCGTCGTGCCGAGGAAGAGAAATGGCAGTGAGCGCGTCGGGAATGTCGGTCGTCCTTGAAAAAAAATGTCAATCGAGTGTCGCGAGCATGCGATTCCGCCTTATCGCGGCGATCGAGGTAATTAGGGCTCGAGCGACGAAACAGGTTGGCAGCTCGACGAGGAACAATGCATGGCTGCTCGACGACGATCCGAAAATACTGGTATACTCGTGGCCGGTTACGAAGCTACCTAATAACCGAGCAACAATTAGCTACGATGATAATCCGCTCGGCCGAGCGCAGAAAAAAAAAAACATTTTCGACTCGATATTACGTGTTTCTTCATTTCAAACGATATGCACATTTACTCGGCGGTTCTCTTGAAGAATAAAATCTGTAGCCTACATATTGGACTTGCTATCTGTATGAAATTCAGTGAAGGGGACCGGACTGACCTAAACTCGCGTTATTATCGCAGCTCCGAGTCCGCGATAATTTTAGCGGGCCGACACGACCGAGCCTTCTCGACGAGTTAATACGGCGCACTTCAGGTTGCCGCAAACAACATGATTGCACGTTCCCGAGCACGATCGGGCCCGCGATACGGGCTCGATAAGATCAACGATCGACGGCTTACTCAGCCGGGATCAAGCTGGATCGCATTCGATCCGGCGAGGATGTTCCGCGAGTTGATTTCGCGGCTCGAATCGCGCGTACCGTAACACGGTGTCACCCGTGCTTCGTCGATCATTCTGCTCGCGCGATCGTCACGCGACTGGCGCGAGTCTATTTGCTTGAACTCTACGTCGCTCGTCGCGGATAATCGAACTGGCCCGTCCCGAAACAAGAAAACAATGTTTCCGAATGAGGTGCGACAGCTCGAGCGAGCGACCCATTTTCGAGATAACAGCGGTCGCATAAATATTTTTAAGCCCGCGAGTGCATAGATAACTGCGTAGAAGAACGGAGCCGGTGAATAATTATTAATATCTATCCGTGAAGCGATTGCGACGAATACAGTCTAAAATGGAGCATTACCCGTTTGTTGAAAAATATTTCCAAGACTAGAGTCTGAAAACAACCCCTAATGAGTTCGGGGTTAAATACCCCGAATAATTAATTTCTTTCGAGTATCTCGAGAAGACCTGGATTTTTTCCTTAGGATTAGGGAGTCTGTAAGGGCTAGGATGGAGAACTTAAGGGTTCGAGCTGATCCTTCGCGTCTCGATAAACGGCGATATATCGATTCCCTGTGAAAAACGAGACTGCATCGAGTTTTCCGCGAACGACGCAGCGCGCATCGAAACCAGGGCCTTGAAAGTTTAACGGCCACGGAAGGGTCGATGCTGCTCCTAGGGCGTAGGGCATAGGGATTTATTGCGCGACAAGAGGAAACGCGACGGAACTTTCGGACGCTCGCCTAACTTCTTTTATAGCTCTCGCGGCACGCACGCGTTACTAGTTACTGCATCGTTTGATACGACGACGGAGCGACGCGGCGGCTCGGAATTGACGGTTAAACTTTTATCGAAGCGATTTCAGAGGAAGGGAGAGAAAACAGAGGTTGGTACGAGCTGCGGTTTATCCACCGCAGACATCCAATTTCATTCAAATGTATCTTTTCAGCCAGGATCGATATGTTTAACCTGTTAACCCGGCTGGTTCTTCGACCGCGAGCGCTGCTCTATAGATAAATACATGTAATAACGATACGGGACAGTTTCTGTATCTACCCGCGATAAATGCAACCAGTTATTGGCTCTGGACAGGGATAACACCGTTTACCTAAAGATCCAGGTACCGCCAATTATGCGTTAACCGTGCAGAAACCGAGAAAGTCAGCTTTTTAATAAAATTGTACTTTTCACAGTGCTTCGAAGATATTTCGCAGAAATTTTAGTACGTAGAGTACTCCCATCAGCCTTAAAAAATAACTCGCTACATTGAACGCAGAAACGAGAAAGAGGATCTCTATTATTTTGAGCAGAGTTTGTTTTGTACCGTTTTGCCCGTCCACCGGAGGAATAATAGGGTCCCGAGCAGCCAATTGTGTAACTGTGTTTGCGCGGCTGGTTAAGGATCGAGCGGGGAAAAATGCGAGCATTAGAAGAGGGGACGATTGCGCTTGGACTCTTTCTGGCGTTGGTTGTCCACGCGCGCAGCGTGGTACAGTTTCATTATCCAATTTGGATGGGTCACGAGAGCGAACGCGAACAGTGCGATCTAGGCAAAGGTCCTCGAGACAAAAGAAACGCGAGAGGCAAGAGAGGCGTCCGGTTTGCAGAAGCAACGGTGTTACGGTCGATCGAGCCTCGAGCTGGGTTACGCAAGCTGGTGATAATTTTATAAAACTATTAGACGCGGGCCGAGCGGATTAGACGGCTCCAGTGAAACACCGCGACACGCGACACGCGAGCCGAGCCGCCTGTCGCGAGGATTCGCGGCACAGAACGCGAAATCGCCTAACCGATTTCCAAGTTAAACGTATTAGCCGGTTCGCGTTGGTATCTGGAGCGACCTGTTTGAAAACGTGGCCGACGTATTAGAGTCGTCCCTGACTCGGACGCAATTAGCCTACTACTAATACCGCTTCCACTGAAAACTGGTTTGCAGGTGGAGAACGGCTCTCCGAAAAACGACGGATAACAAAACTGCTCGCGACTTAATTTCGTGCGTAACTTTACACCGATCAGCCGGACTTCCTGTTCAACAGGCTCCGTGCCCAGTTTCTTCGCCGAAAAAGTCTTGGCTTTTTTACCGTTTTCTTTTTTTTTGCCTTTTCTTTCGCAACGGCGTACGTGTCTCCGAGATCGAGCCGCGAGCACTTCTCGCGGGACAAGTTGTTACTCTCCTAGCGTAATTTCTTAATTAAGCACGGACGGTCGCCGAGCCGTAACCTTTTCTCCCGACCGATTCGCGCCGCGCCGAGCACATTTCGCTTGCGAATCACGGAAACTGGAACCGCTGGAACAACCTTGCGGCAGACGCATTGACGCGCTAACCGGGACAACCAGTTAAATCGTCGAGGAACGCGTGTTTTATTCGTTTCCTCCGTTTTTTTAAAAATTCAATTTGTTTCTCACAACTCCATTGTCCTGTACGAGTACTTCATTCTTATCTCGCTGTTGCCATTATTGCTCTTATCTCGCTGTCATCGCCGCTATTACTGGAACAAAGCTTTCCTCGACTTTGCCTCCTTACTTTTTTAAACGGAAAATAGAAATGACAATTGGAAGATAAAGGCCTTATTACCTACATGCACTGTGGTCTCAATACTGACCGTTTAGTGAGAGCTATATCCACTTCGTAGTACCAATTTCTTTTGGGATTGTTATTGGAAAAATATTATTGGGATAACTTTTGATACAGCGTGATCATTTAGAGTAACGATAGACTTCGGACAGGAGTTGATTGTTCAGTGGGAAAAATGACGACTGAGATTCAAATCTAAATTTGATAAGTCGAAATCTGCACCGATATGAATTGAACGACGAAGACGGGGCACGCGAAGACCGGCTCCGATAATGACGATAAGCGACAGATAATTGGCCGCGTAAGGGTTAACAGGTTAAATTCGCAACACCGTCGCATTAATATTGTTCCGTGGTCGCGCGGACGCCGTTACGCAATATCAAAGCGATACGCGACCGGTTGTTCGAGCGTTGGATCGTGTTACGCGTCGAGCATACGCAACGTGCACGGTTACCTCTTTGCGCTTTTTGCGATTCGATAAAACGTTGCTGGACGCTCCGCGCCGGCAGTTCGTTACACAATGATCCGCTTCACAAAGATCTATTCTTTCGCCGCGCAATTCGTCCTTTGCCAATTAGCGTCCAGACTCTACAGAGACGCAATAAAGCACTTTTGTACGTACGAGTCGGGACTCGCTCGGCCCGAAGAGACCGCGCGACGCTCCTTTTGACAACGCGCTCATCCATAGTCACGTGCCGGCCGTTCGCCGCTTCGACATTAACACTAAACCTACCAACGCTCGGTCAAATGACCGTTTTTCAAATTTCGCTTAGAATTTCTTGCATACAACGTTACTGTATCGCCATCTAACTTATTGACTTTTCCTATGATATACATACAACCCATTTTTCAATATTCACAACTTTCTCTATTGTTTACTTTCCGAAAAAGTTTCATAGCATGTCTTTCTATATTCAGATACATATTTTTTTTTTTGAAGCGTTCATTTGACCGCTCATGATAGGATCAAATATACATGAAATGTCGGTAGGTTTAGTGTCAACTATCCACAACCGATTTAATCGGCCTAGCCGTTTGCGATTCCCAGTTCCCCTTGAAACGCGACACAACGTTTGTCTGGGACGGAAATTTTTCGATGATCGCAGCGAAACGCAAGGAGCATCCGTTTCCTATAGGCCAGCGGTCCCCACACTGTTTCAACACTTGTGTCAATACGTGAAACCTCCTAAGACGCTCGATAACGGTGTACTTCGTAGTTTTCATGCACGTTTCTACGCCTGAAAAACGAATCAATTTACAATCGTCCAGGAAAGTAAAAATCCGTATACTAATTTTGGTTACTAGGCGACTTAGCGACAAAAACCCATTACCAAGGTGCTATTAATTTGTTGACGCTGGTTTTTCATCGGTGAACGTGGCCGTAGATTCGCAATTATAGGCAATCGATTTTACTCTCGCAGAGCAGTTTATAGTGCCACGGATAAAATCCGCTCCGCTAACTAAGTCCACTGCAGAGGACACGGGGAAGAAACTCTATTATTTCTGTGAAAGTTCCTGTTTCGCTACGTTTCATTATACCCCCGCTCCTCCATTTCCCGATATTCCCATTATTTCGCTGCTTCTCATTTATGCCGCCGTTGCAATCAACAACTTTTAACCGAACTGTATACATTATGACACACCGAGTAATCTGTTAAATACCGTGGAAGCACACATTTTGATCATCCACTGGAAAGTGACTCAAAACGGCAAATAAAATTTCTGTCTCGAATAGTACCGACTGTTTTTATCAAGAATTGTCGAGCGAAATATTTTTCACTACCTATAGGATTCGCTGGAAAGCAGTCGTGACAGCATAGTATAGTCTCGAGCCGATGCGAAAGAATGAAAAAAGTGTAAGCAAGCATTTTAGACCGACGAGCAGTTATAGTTGTCGATGATAAAAATATCTGGCTGAAGCGAAAACTGGTTCGAACTTTTTCAGCGGCGTTATAAACGCGCGGTGCGCAGTTCGAGTATAAATTGACGAGGTACGCTTCAGAGTCGAGCACAATACATATACGCAACCCTCCCCCACGTTCAGCGAATTGCACTAAATCGTGAAACTTAATCGAACAAAAGCGCCGATATCCCCGTTGAAAAATTCTAAAGCAAGCCGCGCGACGGTCACGAGCCTCTAATTACCCGGTGGAAACGATCGACTACGAACGCGGAGTAGAACGTTGCAACAATTGCGCAATAGATTCGCAAACGTCAAGGAGAACGCCCAAGTGGGAGCGCGCCAGTCCAATTCGAGGGAATTTAACCTGTTAACGGGATGATTTCTCGATCACGTACACCCCTCGATCCACCGTACAAAATAAATTCAATCCATAAGAGGAACCACCCGCGGCAATAATCGTGCGACGCAGTTGCACTCCGATACTACGACGGTATGCAACGTAGTAGGACCTAAACTAAAAATTAACTAAAAATTATTTCACTCTCCCCTGTTCGACAATCTTTAAACAAATGACAACGTTGTTACAGTAGCCCCTAAATAAAATTCCAATTGTTTTACGCGTTTGATCGAACGTTGACAAAAATATCGCAACAATACCATTTGAAGGAAAATATTCAAATGTAGGGTAAACCGGAAGAGCATTTAAGGGTTGAAAAGAGTATATGTGGAGCGGAAGTAAACGTGTATGTATCGAGGGAATTTTTTGATCTCGCGATGGGGGGTCCAGGAGAGGAAGATGTATCGCCGAAACGAAAGAGAAACCGGAAGTGACCGGAGGAGGAGGAACCGCGTCTTCGGTCGGTTGACAGTCTGACGAACGATGACAAAGAGAAGAAATAGCAGACTCACCGGGGGTAGCGGCGAAAAGGTCGTCCTGGGGAACAGCTGATCCGGCTGGCTCGCTCGGTGGGTGTCGCTTTCGTTCGAGTTTCTCAATCGTGATCGGCTAACCTCCAAAACTAGCTGCGCAATCGAGTGGACGCGGGGCGACGACGAGGCGACGAGGCTACGAAGCGACGGGGCGGGGATAGTTGTTCGCTGGTCGCATGCACGGAGGTACACGCACCTCGGTTGATTATTTCCGCGTGTGTCCGAGGTGACAACTCGAATCGACGCGAGACGGGACGGGACAGTCGAGAGAGAGTGTGTCCTGTCGCAGTTATAGCGACGCGAGAAGATTACGAGGACCGGTGGTACTCGCGAAGGGTGGCCGTTGCGTCATATGTCGTCGCCAGGCGAACGGGACGTAACCCAATTCGCGGCTGGCAGCTTCGGCCTCTGCTTCTGCTGTCCCTCCGTCTCATTCTCTCTTTCACTCTCCGTCCCCCGATCGACGAGTCGGTGTATTCTCCTTCTCCCCGAGAAAACTCTCTCACTGATTACATGTACCAGGCACCAGGCACCGGGCCGAAAACGATCGCGGACCAATCGCGAGTACTACACGGGTCACGGTGCTTCACTGTGGCAACATCATCCACCGAACTGGTAAACACGCCGCACGAGCCACGGTGGATCATCGATGACCGACGACCGAGTTGTCGTGATTCTCCGAGCGATCCCCCGGCTCGAATCCGAATCGACGAGGAGATCGGCCAGCGCCGATGCTCCTGGACGCACTGCCACCCAATCTATTGTAGTATCCTATACACCTAACGGGCTACCTCCTCCGTTGTTGGTTGTTACAATCGCTGCGGGCTCTGCCGAACGAAACAACCACCGAGCGAAAGGACGCGACAGGGAAAGCGGCTGAACCGAGGAAACCAACAGACGAGCCGGACCCCACTCCGTCACCAGTGGAAATGATACTGCGGCTTCGTTGGATTTTATTCCGTGTATACACTGTACATAAACGGCCGCGCGCAGACGCAGAACGCTCCGGACTCGGTCGGTCGCGATCATCGGGCCAGGCCACTTTTCGAACATTTTCGCCGATCGTATTTCACCCCTTGTCTCGTGACGTCCTACGTCGTTCGTTTTCCTTTCAACGAAAATTCAATTCTACTTCTCTCTAGGAATACGGCCCGTATAAATTTGGTTTCTCTCCCAATATACCCGCGTATAATAAATGATAGTGCAAAGTGACGATGCAGGCAAGTCACAACTTAAATATCTAAATTATCGATCCCGATCCAGCAAACAAGTATTTCTTCGAATCGATATTTTTCTGTAGAAATTAGTAACTTCACGATCGATTCGAATGAACTGAACAAAATGTATCGTCTATCGGAATAATTGTGGTGAATTACAAAATTAAATTTTGTGTTTGCCGATGCACAAAGCATCGCCGGAACGTCGATTAGAGTGGTGATAAAGACACTAGGCTTTTGATGTACAATAGTATATTAAAATATAAATGCCAACTTTTCAACAGCTACAGATCCATGTAGCATATAATATATTACATATTTCAGTATCGTTAACTCTTCAGCGACCGCAACTTATGGCAAGACATATTACAGTTTCATCTCTAGTTTCTTTTTTTTTTTGTTCGTTTCCATCGAAATAAATACGGTGAACGGTTTACATGATCTCGAGTCTACACATTTTTTCAGGACATGTTCCAGTGATATAAGGCTGTCTTTCGAAAAATAATATAAACTCTAGATTTTCGGTTATTCTCATTAATAGAGGATGTACAAAATACAAGTAATATTTCAAACTTTACAATTGCAACGATATAGACGCGCGTTTACGCGCAATCGATCACACAAATACGAAGTACAGATGATTCCGCGAGCTTCCTCACTGCTCGTCCTTGTCTTTAGCGCCGTGTTTTAAAATTCGCGTGAACTCGATGTAGTCGAACATCGATCCCTTTATGGGAGCCTCGCGATACATTTCGTCCACGTCGTCGTCCGTGAATCTTAAATGAAGAAAAAGATCATTACTGACTACGCCTTCTTGTTTCTATCGTACAATCGAATTTCAGCTGTCCACAGAGCCGTTACCTGTCGCCCATCGTCGTCAGCAACTCGCGGAGACGTTCTTCGTTTATGTGACCGCTGTTTTCTTCGTCGAAGCAGCCAAACGCATTTTTAATCACGTCTTCCGGGTCGGTGCCTTGAAGTCTTTCGCCGAACAATGTCAGGAACATCGTGAAGTTGATTGGCCCTGGAGCTTCGTTCATCATTCCTTCCAGGTAATCGTCGGTTGGATTTTTCCCTAAAATATTATCATTTTCTCACATTAATAAACTAGCACGGAGAAGGTTATTTGTTATTATGGTACGCAGAAAAGGTTTCTCAAAGTCGTAGCTATTGCTTCACCATGGCCAAAATATTAATTTTCATCAAAAACGAAAAAACCTTGAGAACATTGCCTATCTTAATACTTACTTCTCCTCATCGAACAAAATTTGCTATTGATTTGTGAGATTATTCGACATAAATAAAACGCGTAAATAATTTCAGCCAACCTAAAGAAGCAAGCATATCGTGTAGATCCTCTTTGTCGATGAAACCGTCGTGATTCTGGTCGATCATGTTGAAGGCTTCTTTGAATTCAGCGATTTGGGCTTGATCAAACATTGCGAAGACATTGGATGTGGCGCGCTGCGCGCGCTTCTTCGTCGTTGCACGACGGCCGGCAGTTTTGCGGGAGGACATGTTGGTATCCCTGTAAGTATAAATAAAGATTCAGCTGGCTTTGTGCGACCAGTTTGGAATTTTCTTTGAAGCTCTCCTTTAAATAATCTTTTTACTCCTGAAGCTGTTTTCATTTTTTAGGAATCTTCTTAACCTCCTCAACTCTGACAGAAAAACCAACAAAAAAAAAAAAACACGTCGAACGATAAGCGATAATTCGACAACCGATTCGATCGAGTCGAGCGAACACAAGATTGCCGGAACGAAAGTATCGATTCGAAATGTTTATTCTATTATTTGCCGTCGAAGCCAATCATTTATTTTTAGACAATTAATTCGGGAAACGGCAACGTAACCGATATCGGGATAAAAATAAGATCGTCTACTTGGCACAATAAAGAGGACGTTAACCGTGCGACGACGACTTTGAAATATGCTTACTAGCGAATATATTGCAATTTTCCTGGAATGTTTCACCGCAACGAAGAGGTGACTATAACCTAGAAGACAAGACTCTTGACAACTTTCCTCTTTACTAATTTCTCTTGAAAATCGAGTTTGCGTAAACATTTACAGTACACCGATGAGTTCATTCGTCTAAACTTGACTCGTGCTCAATCGTTGCGAAAACAAACACGTAAGTAGAGCATTGTAACTTGGACTGTACTCTTTGATACGGAAGATAACTTTCGTGTCACGGATGGCTTTCGATTTTACGATTTTCCTCGTAGCTATGCCGAGTAAATCTCCGAGCGCAACGTCTTCGACGAATCGAGCTCCAGCAGTGCATTTTGATTTTCTAATTATACTTTGTGGCTCTTTGTCTGAAAACTTTCCCTAGGCTATATTGGTACAGGCTATATTTGACTATGGATCACTTTTTTCCCCGAGAAAGGCTTTAAGCGTGTCGAAAATCATGGCGAATCGCGAATTCGAACGTTTTTCGTCCAGGAAAATCGTGAGGGTATATTTCCAAAAGCCAAGAGAAGCAATCGGAGTGGTAAAAAATCGAGGACACAGTAAACAATGGCCGCCCTTCCAGCGAGACGATTGCTGTCAAATGTTTCACGCCGTCCGTGAAACACCGTCGCGATTTTTCAACAATGAATCGCGTGTTCCACGTGAGAAACCTCGGACAAAGTAAATGAATGTTTACGTACCTGGTTAATAGAAAACTTCTACTGGAGAAAGTGTCACGAAATACAGAACTGCACAGAGACTCGTGCGCTACTGTGACTCACGTTACGCGTCACTCTATGGTTATTCACCACACCCGGACAGGTAGCGCCATCTGTGAAAGGATCGTCTGTCACAGGGGTTCTCAACCCGGCTATTCGAACACCTTATGGGGTCAATCGATTCGATCACTGCCGACACACCATCGCTCGCCAAACTATTTTCACTTCTCGACCGAAAATAGAATTTCTTTCGCTTACTTTCTAACAATTTCCTTAAGAAAAATATCCGCTCCGTTGCTCGGTGCAGCTACGTTTTGCTTCATACAGAAACTTATTTTTCAAAACCTCCGAGAAAATCGATGCGCCAACTGTGCTCCTATTCATAGTATAGGAATAATATACACCACTGTATTTGGGAGAATTCGATGAATCATTTAATCTGAGAAATGATTTTACAGATTTCGGGAATGAAGCACGATAAATTCTCAAAAGTTGATCATTTGATATGTCTACGGCGTCAGATTTCGGTATCCAAGACTGAAAGAGACTATTTTTGTGAAACTTTGATGGTCCCTCAGAAGACCACGTCATTGCGGACACCGTAGTTGGAGCAAGTTAGTGACAGCGAAAGCATCGCCTTATAAGGCGCCGCGAGGACCCGATATAGTTGGCGCGCGTTTCGTAATCGCGTTTACGGTGTTCTCTATAAGTATAATTGCAACGAAATATATTCCAACTGGTTCTTTTTCTCTGTAGTCTTTTTCCGGCAACTTTTCGTTTTCTTCCTAATTCGACCAACGATAGTTTCGCTTTGTCACGTTGACCGTAATAGTCAGAAAACATAATCCGGTCAAAGGGTCAAGTTCGCGGAGGCATAAGGAAGTCGCTGGTGTCCCAGAGAGATACGGTATCGCCGTGAAATAAAACAAGAGCATTGGTTTCTTTATTCGCGTAACCAACGAACAATCAAGCTTATGTTACAAGATGCGTCTTTCACTTGGAGATGTACAAATAGTTGTCCTAAATTACGGGAACATTCTATATACACAATGATACACGTAGAATTGAAAAGATGCCAAATTTCGATGGTGGCCTGGAAAAACCATTGACACGAATTTCGCGCGGTGTTACGATCAGCGTCGTTGCTTGCGTTCCTCTTCTTTACTTATTTACAGAAATCGGCGATACGCCGACACACGATAACATAAATAAAGGCAACAATGGGTTCGGGCGCGCGCGCGCGTGCACGCGGGTCCGTGTCCTCGCACATCTCTCTGTACATAAATAATATCCGATTCAGAGGACCGCTCTAACAAACTATCGCACGGACACCCCGTTGATGGTGATTCCGTTTCGGTTCGAGACTGGTTCCGCCTCGTAGTGTCCGGATCTCCCGTAATGTCTCCTGACGTTGTTGCTGTACCTTCAACCAGGTAGAATCATACGTTAAAGTAGAATCGTTCGTTTCCCACCGCGCCAGCCTCGAAACTTACCCGTACGTACTGCCACTTATACTGTAAGGACTGTCATAAAGACCGTCTTCCGGCACGTTCTCGTACATGGCGTTAGGCGTTCCGTCGTTAAGCGTAGCGTACGACATTACGGCAGCGTTCTGATCCTCTTTCCTTTCGGCAGCCTGCACGTTCTCCGTGTTCTTCACCGGTGTAGCCTTCCTCCTGCAACGAACACCGTGCAATTTTAGCTCGAGTCGCGTATGAACAATGCATCAGCGGGCTCCTTTTGTTACCACTGTTGGGAACCGAGAAGACGCCAGTGGGCTGTAATTGGCCTGACTGCCGTTTTTTAACTTTTCCCACTGTAGCGTGTTCCCGCTTGTTCGTTTCCAACTCGTTTCGTAGATGGTACTTACAGTCTTAGGTAAACGAGTCCAAGTATGATTAATATAAATATGATGACTCCGGCACCGATCCCGACGCTGGTACCCACGCCTTGCGCTTCCGCGACCTCGTTCAGCATGACTGTCGAGCAAACCAACAAAACGTCAACGTCAACGGTTCCGTGGAAACTCCTGGAGTCATTGAAAGATCACACTCACACTCGCACTTGGGCTCTTCGCCGCTCCAAGATCCGGTATCCAAACATTTCCTGAGAAACGGGCCGACTCTCTCGAACTGCGGTAGGCAATGATACTCTGCGGTCCCGCCGTACGTTGTGGTCCCGTTCACCACGATCACTCTTCCGTTTTCTATGGGGCCCGGATGCTTGCACTCCACGGCTACGGAGAATTTTTTGTATAGTGATCGGAAGGTACAGACTATTCTATCTTTTTTAATAAGATCCAGTGGAATGTTACGACGCCTTTGGGAAAATAATATAAATCGAAACTACTTACAGAAACAAGCTGGCACGCTTCCGCTCCAGGAGCCGTTCTGCAGGCACACTCTGGTCTCGTTCCCTTCTATGTAGTAGCCACGTGGACAGGCATAGTGGGCGATACCGCCCACGCTGTGCGTCGAAACTTGCGTGGACAATACTCCGTCTTTCTGAGGGTCCCTACACCTGATCTCTGTGAATGGAACGATCCACGGGCGTCAACGAACGGAACGGTTTCGCGAAATACTCTTATCCATTATCTGCAAACCAGTTCATACATTCACCTTTGCAAACTGGCGTGTCGCTGCTCCAGGTGCCGTTCTCCAGACACAATCTCCTGGCGAATCCATCCAGCTCGAAGTTGCCGTCGCACTCGTAGAGCGCAGCTGCTCCGTAATAAGTCGCGTTCGACGTCAGGGTGTATTTTCCGTGCTGAATTTGCTCGGGCTTGCCGCAATCGACGTCTGCGAGAACAATCCGAATTCCCGGATTAAAATTAGACCGTGCAAACACGGTCGAAGAGTGAAACGAGCGTGTCGTGCTTACAGACGCATCGCGGAACCTCGCCGCTCCACTTTCCATTGTCCTCGCAGGTGGACAGAGGTTCCCCGACCACCTTGTACCCTCTCTCGCAACGATACTTGGCCAGAGCGCCGATCTTGTAAGAAGTCGCGCCGGTGTTCAAGTTCTCCGGAGTACCGGTCCGAATCAACGTCCTCCCGTACATTCTGTCGTTTCCGGTCACCGAGAGGATCCCGTGCTCCGCGTACACCGGCTCCGGACATCGGATTTCTGCAACCGAACGCGTTTCAATCGTGTTCGCGGGAATCATGTTCGCGCGAACGATCGACCAAGTCAATTCAGACATCGACGTACCTTCGCATTTTGGCGTCGCGTCGCTCCATTGACCATTGTCCAAGCAGTATCTCCTCGACACTCCGTTCAGCCTGTAGTTCCTCGTGCAGCTGTAAGCAATCTCGCTTCCCAGATGAGTTGTCCCGTTCGCGTATTCCACGGCTCCGTTCAGCACAGGCAGAACTTTGCCGCACTCCACGTCTGCGAAACATCGAATTCGGTTTCATTGTTGGTCCCTACCCGTCCCGAACTTGTTGGACGATTCGAGCTCCGAATCTCTCGCCTTCTTCCTCGGTTATTTATTTTCGATACTCGGAGACTGCTCAAACAACGCGATAAGATAGACACTCCGGGCTAAAGTAACTCCAAGCGGATTCCACAGGGGGTCACATGCTTCGAGCACAATATTTGAAATACTATTAACGCTTTGAACAGTATGCCGTCCGCACGCGTAATCAGAATTCTTTTGTTTAACGCCGGTAGGACTCGTTCGCATCATTTCGCTTGTCGGACGGGGGTTTGACGGGGTCAAACGATTTTCACGGGGCACAAACGTGATGTCACCAGGCGGCATAGTGTTAACAGATAGATATTTTAACGACTGTGTCGGGCCAGCAAGGATCCAAAATCGTTTCGTATAGCTTTATGCTTGCATCATAGCAGACTCAGCACCTGGAGAGATTTGACAACTCGGCAGGAGATGCACGAATGGACCAACGGAGGTGTCCGACGCGAGCATGGGTTTCCTAGGGGAATGGGGCCGAACAATGAGCTTACATTCACAGGTCGGCACCTCTCCGGTCCATTCTCCGTCTCTGCCGCACGTGTGTTTGGCCTCCCCTTGAAGCAGATATCCTGCCTCGCAGTGGTACTCGATGCCGCTGTGAACGTTCAGATCGTAACCGACTACGTAGCTTCCTGTCGACACCTCTGGTTCCACGCACGTGATCACTGGAAAAAATCGAGAGATCGATCAAACGTTTTGTCTTTCTTGTTCGCATCGAGGGAAGGTTGAAAGGTCGAGCTTACGCTCGCAAGACGGAGTGGCGTGGCTCCATTTCCCTTCTCTGGTGCACTCGTGCCTCGCTTCGCCGACCAACCAGTAGTCCTCCCGGCACGTGTACACCGCCAGACTTTTCACCGTGGTGGTGCCGTTGATTAGGGACACCGTGCCAAATTCGATTTGAGCAGGTGCGCCGCAATCGACGAACTTGCACTGGGGTGCCTTGCCGGACCACTCGCCGCCGACGCCGCACGTCAGAACCTTCGAACATCGATCGCTATAATTCTATACCCAATCTACATTTTAGTGTAATAAACTTGATCTTACGATCTTACGTCAAATTCTTCTAATCCATTTGCATCATTAGAAAGGAAGAATTCTTCCTTGTGATGTAAATGGGTTAGCCATTGGGTCTCGGGTGTAAAAATTGAATTTGTAAAATTGCTCACATTGTCGCCGAACAAAATGAAACCGTTCTGGCAGGAGTAAGTGGCAGTCGATCCAGCACGCCTCCCTGTGGTGGTGACCACTCCGCCGTTGACCGGCGGCGGTTCCGGACACCAATCGACTGGAAAATAAGGAACGTTAAGCATCGTCGCCGGTGCGTTCTGGCTTCTGGCATTACTGGCACTTGTTCCGTACACAAGCATTGAGGTTTATGTCCGCTCCAAATACCGCCGTCCCCGCATCTGCGTCTGGCGTCGCCGATCAGCGTGTAATTCTCCTTGCAGGCGTAATCGGCGAGAGCGCCGTGCGTCGTCCTCCTGTCGACCAGCGTGATGGCGCCGTTCTCCAATTCCGGAAGGGCACCGCAATCGACGACTGCGAGAAAATCGGTACAATAATCGTACAATAATTCTCTATACTTCCTATATTTTCAAGATTCCTAACTGATTAGCCCCTGAATAGAGGCCTTGCTCCCAAATATCGAACAATCGTTCTGTCTGAATACACAAGCCCATGAGGATATGCAGTCTGGCGACAATACGCGACGCGGTTGCAAATCGCATCTTCTATAGCGCAATAATTATGCGTCTCGCGTAACATCGCGCCCGATTAAGCTTACATTTGCAGGTGGGCGGCTCGCCGCTCCAAAATCCGCTCGGCTCGCAGGCTCTGTTCTTCGAGCCGATCAGCATGTAACCGTCGGGACAGACATAGTCTATCGTCGAGCCTATGGTCCTTTTCGTCCCGACTATCGTCGTGTTCGCCGATTTCTCCGGGCTGCCGCAAGTTGGTGGTCCTGAAACGTAGACGAGCGGCCAAGTGAGATTCGATATTACAGCAGCGGAAACCGCATCGGTGGTTCTGCGCACACGCTCGACCATTCGAGCTCACTCACTGCTTTGACATATCCAGTGCAGGTAGTCAAGGTTGCAGCCGACGTCATTCCAGAGCCAACTGCGCCCGCCGTCCAGCACCACGCAGTTCTGCTCGCCGTTGTAATTGTTCGGCTGGTCTTTCCCCCAGGAAGGCTTCTGCACGATCTCCCCTGAAACCGAATCGAGGTTTACGATTATACACCGATTATTTCGAGATACAGTCAAACTGCTCAGCCAAGTCGTTTGAATCAATTAATTGTAACGATTGGGTCGTATTATTCGGGAAACGACATAGTCCCACACCTGCGAGTGACTCTTTTATATAGACGGCGCAAAGCGCAATATCTTGGTTTAGAGATTAGCGGAACTCGTTAACGAATGCAAGATGGGAGGCTGTTGAGAGGGTTAAAGTTGGCCCAATAGGTCTCTAACGGTCGATGGGGCTGCCACGATCGAGCGCGTAATCTGTTCGTCTGGTCGATCCAGACGCAACAAACGATTAAGAGAGATTATACGTTCGAGCAGACGCTCGCGGGTGTAACTTCCCGTCGATTTCCCCACAGTGGCAACTTTCACGTTCTATTTATTAGCGCGTGCGATTGCGCCGACAGTACCCCGCTCTGCTCCTCGTCGATTTCGAACTTCGATTTCACAGGCCCCGATGACCGGTGCGCGCCGGTCGAGTTTCCAAACTGCTCTCGGACCGAATGAATTCCGCCGGCAGACGGAACTATAATTATCGCGTAATTGGCAATGCGGTTCGATCGGATCGGATCGGATCGGATCGGATCGGGTCGTCGAATCCCTACCGGTGTTGCCCAACGACCCGGTTCCCATGAACGCCGGCAGTCGATAGATCGTGAGAAGGGAAAAAAAGAGCGTTTTGGCCCGTCGAGTCGATGGATAAAAACGAGTACTCACCGTCCACCCAGCGCCATGTCCTCGCCGTGATCAGCGGCTCCTTTTGCGCTCCTATCCAAACCAGCTGCGTTTTCAGCTTGTCCTTTCGTCTCTCGAGATTGTTCAGTATATAGACCGCCGCGGCTCCCTGCAATCGGACTTGGAAGTGAAAATCATCATGGCGAGAACAAGCAGGGAAAAAGCTCGACCGACAACCGAAGCGTGCCACCGTGACTCGCGACTTTCCGCTGGGAAGGCGAAATCGAAGAGAACGTCTCTGTTAGTGCGGCGATAAAACCTGCTTAAAAATATCTTTCTTCGGCGATGAGGTAATAATAGAGTTCCGTCTAATTCGCTTGTTTCTCTTTCAGATCCGACGAGATTACGAATCAATTACAAGAACCAGTTGGCCCCCTACGCTTCCACGTAAACGGTTCCATGGTAAAACAATAGAATGAATTTGTACGCTCAGCTCCGATCGTTTATCGCAGCTCCAACGTGAACGTACGCTTCTCGATCGAAAGAAGATTCATAGATACCTTGAAGCCGTGAACGAGATCACCGCCCCTACTGCGGCAATATTTCTGGGCCTCCTGAAAGGACCCACCCTTCTTCACCACGAACTCGTAGCAGGTGGAGTTGAATGCGGCCAGATCGGCGTCAGCTGGCGTCCCGTCGTAGGCGCACCTGTCCGTCGAGAACTCTACGGAAAATCGGGTAGAACTGTTCCATGGGAATCGATTCGACCGGCTGTTGGGGACCATGGATCCTCTAGGACCTCCAACTTACCGTCCACGGCGAACACCTCGACCTCGCAGAGGCTCAGGCTGCCTTCGACGCCGACCAGCTGGAGGAACACGTACTGTCCGATCAGCGCCCTAGCGCACACGAAAGTCTTCGTGATGCCCTCCTCTACGGAAAAAGAAACAACGGAGATGGAATCATAGATGCGAACCAGTTCGAGAATGGTAAAGGAACTTGTAAACGAAGACATGAATTTTCTGGAGAAAACGCGTGCACCAACTTCCCATCGAGTTCTTTTAATCTACGAGCTTTCGAAACACCTAGCACGAGTTAATGAGTTTCGAGGTGCTTACCAATCGTGCCGGGAAACCAGGCGCACAAGGGGTTCCGTTGCAACTCCGCGCTACTGTTTCCGACGCGTATCTCGATATCCTGAAGGGGTTGATGACCTATCGAACACCAGAGAACTTTCTCAATTTCAACATGAGCAGCGGACGAGTTCCATGAATGGATTCGGGGCGGCATCCCCTAAATAGCGGTTTATTTAAAAAACGGGCTGATTCCTGTCGCACCGTGAAGACGCTTGTATCCACCTTAACACGTCGAAGACCGAGCTAAATTCGACTAACCAAATCGATTACACAACATAAAAAGTATATACAGCATTTACTGTATATACTATACAGTGTTATTTAATGGCAGGACATTTATTTTCTTAAGGCTTTGCACTCCTTTGTCGAGTGTCACAAAATTTCGGAGTGCAAGGGGCTAAGAAAAGATAAAAGAGTGGGAAGGTGATTAATGAGTGAAGAAAGGTGGTTAATCGTTTTGACCTGCGAGCGGCTTGTTCGCGCCTGATAATCCGATTGGAGAGTTGAGCGTGCATTGTAAAACAGACTCGAAACACGGAGCTCGACGTGTTAATCGATAGCATCGCGACCTTGAGGGGCTGAAGGTCCCGCGAAACGAAAAATGCGAATTTACCGCAGCAACCCCTGGTCGTCACTCTGACGACCTTTACCGAGTAGGACTTGAGAAGGTCGACCTTCCACCACGGGCTGGGCTCCCTCTGCGTCTCCGTGCACCTTTTGCCGTCGTGCTCGGTGCTCGAGTCGCCGTCGTTTCCGTGGCTGGCGTCCCCGCCTCGCACGGTGGTCGATTGATTTGTGGGTTTCCGGAAAGCGACGTTCGTACCTGCAGCATAGATTTCCTCCGTTAACGTCTCCGGCCGATCGCGAACACAGAAGCCTAGAGAACCGGTGGAAAAGAAAAGATCGGTGGCCGGATCCGGACCGACGCGAAGCAAATTGTTCGGAACCGAACGACGACGCCGTTACCGAAGAAAGGTGTTGCCGGCTACGTGGTACGAGCGGCTAACAAAACGGCCATTAACGACAGGATGCGTTTAGTAATAGAGTGGGACGATTATCCATCGGTGTCCCAGCTGAGGTTTCACCGAGTCCGTACATAGTTCGCGGTTTCAGAATCTTCCGGCTTCCACCGGTTTCCGCATTCTCCGCGACAGCTCGTTCGAAATGATTTCCGCCGAGTCGTACGGTTTCGGCTCTCGAAACGGCTGTGTCGCCGTGCGGAATCCTCGGTTGCGCAACGCCTCGCCGACACGCGTTTTACCTGCCAAACTGTCGGCCCGAATTTTGTCCGAGTAAAAGTGAAACTTTTCCTTCCGTCGCGCGACGACCGGCGAGCATAAGTTCAAACGAGACTGACACGCGTCGATTTCAAACGGGATTCCAGCCAAAACTGACCCATTTCAATCGAAATCCGAGACATTTCTTCCGGCATAAAATATTTCCATCGTGCGCGATTTCCTTAAATTTTTATCGATTTCTTAGATACAAGCATGATAAAATCTATTTTAAACCATATTTTAACCCATTAGCTGCCACGGTCCCCATTTGGGAATTTTCCGTACACCACTCGGCGCCAGAAATATATTTGGTACGCTTGACAGTTTAGTTTCATTCTTTCATTCTAGCAGTTAATGGGTTAATATTTCCGCCCAAGAAGATATCAGAATTAGAATTAGAATCGTTCCGAAAAAATTGGAAGTCCGTTCGTATCAACCGACTTGCTCGCACTTCCTCCCGGTTACTCGCGCGTGCTGAACCAGCGCAGCGTGCTGCTCTCGACGGCGCCGAGAGGTCAACGCACATGTCACCGCGCGAAATCGCTTTCCATCGGACGGGCGCGAAAGAAGGGAAAGAAAAAGGGGGACGGCGTCGCATATTAAGCGGGAACGCGGTCGAATTTCTTCGATCGCGGAATGCAACGGCTCCTCCGTTCCGAGGAGAAAGCTGCGCGAGCGATCTGCTTGTCAAGGAAGACGGGCGATCGAACGAGAATCATGCTCCCCGTCGCGGCCCGCGAACGAGAAATTATGTTCGTCGTGGAAAGATTTCGTGGTGTTCGCGGGAATGCTTACCGCAGAATGGTAGGTCTCCTTGCCATTTCCCCCGGGCGTTGCACGTCAGGTTGCCGCTGCTGAACAACAAATTGTCTCGATCAGAATCATCGAAATCCCTCGGATCGCTGTGAACTCTGTAAACGTTGGACGCACGCGAACAAATACCCCCCTCCTGATCATACGAATTACATGAAAACGGAGAAAGTCCGTAATGGGTCCGTCGATCGACTACTGTCCTGCCGAGCGGACCATCGTCGGTCTCGCTCGACTGCCACACGCGTTCCTGCGTACGTGTGTCTCCAACAAGAAAAACTGGGACTCCGAATGCTGCGCGAATCACTAAAACCGGGAAAATATTTCTGGGCCGCCTCCGGGACCCGTTTCTCCGCTTACAGAATCCGCCTAATCCGAGAATACATTCCTATCCTGCTCCGACGTTTAAACGATCGGTCCTGAAAAAACTTGTTCAGAAATAATTTACGAACCGTAGCCACTGTATGTCTATAAAATTTCACGACACGACAACTGAATTTCGTTAATGGACCTTATCGCAAAGATGGCAAAAGTCGTGGATTTTTCTGAATGGTAATTGCGCCGCGGTCACGTCACTCGGCTCGCGGTTCTACGGTTGTTTAGCAATTTCGAGAAATAACGGTTCGCGATGATCAAATTAATGGAAGACTTCGCAGCCCCGCGCAAATTGCTTGCGTTTCCCTCGGCTTGGATCTGCATGCGTGTTCGAGTCAATTAGACTTACCCGAATAATTCGTAGCCGGCGTCGCACGTGTACGTCACCAGGGAGCCGGTCTCCAGCGAGTCGTCGGACAACGACACCTTGGCGTTCATCGGTACCGCCGGATGGCCGCACTTCGATCCTGTATTCAAGAAAATTACGTCCCTGAGTCGTGACGCCTCGGTACCGACACCGAGCTCTCGCCACGGATTCATTAACCGCCGCCGATCGTTGCGGTAGTTTCTTAATGGCTCGCTAACAGCTAGTCGAATACCGAACTTCCCATTTCTCCGCCGCCGTTAACCGCGGATTGCGTTCTTTTTCCCCCGCGATGGAGAATCGACTTCTGTAGCTCGCCGATTTCTCGACCGCCTTCCGAGCACACGGGGAAAAAAGAATCCGGTCCGGCAAAGAAATTTTACGGTTCTCGCTGAAGGTGAAACTGGAGTAATCACCAAAATTCGAAAGCAACAGCCTCGAAGTCGATAACACCGGTAACCGGGGTTTCCCCGCGGTTTTCCTTTCCGTTCCCAGTCGATTTTTCGCGATTCTCGTTGCGCAATGCAAGATTGTCACGGCGGATCGTTAATTGGCGACAACGTGTCAAGGGCGCGTTTGTCTTTCCGTGAAAACCGCGATTCTTTCGCCCGTAGACCATCACCGGTGTAAAAGTAAATCGAACAATAGACGGTACGCGACAACGGATCGAGGGAAACCTTGGGCAAAGTCCCACGCGTCCACCATTATTCGCGGCTCGAGAAATTAGTCGCGCACCACAGATGTTCTATCGTCCGCGAAAGGATCGAACTTAGTGGGTCGCGCGCACGATAGCCATAAACTTATAAAGCCCCACGGTTACAGGGGGTTTTGTACCAGCGGAACTGCCATCCCAGAAGCTCGGCTACGCTCCGCGAAACTTTTTCTCCGAGTGAAACGACCGATGGAAATCGTCGACCATATTCGGCGGACGAAATTTCTACGAGAACTCCACCTGTTCCCAATCCAAAAGCAAAATGCTTCAACCATGTAAAAGAGAGAACCGTGTAATATTGAGAGACATTGCTGTCGTGGCTAAGAAAGACAATTGGATGGACGCTGAAATACCCTGCATGATAAATCTGCATGAAAATGTCATCCTCTCGACCAAGGAAGTCTCGTCGAGCATTTCTTTCGAGGGAGAAGGACAATCTGTCGCAAGGATTGCGAGGCTTCCTCACTGCATATCTTTGCATTTTTGACGAAATCTCTACGAGAACTCTACCTGTTCCCAATCCAAAAGCAAAATGCTTCAACCATGTAAAAGAATATTGAGAGACATTGCTGTCGCGGCTAATAAAGACAATTATATGGGCCGTTTTAGACGCTGAAATACCCCGTATAGTAAATCTGCATAAAAATGTCATCCTCTCGACCAAGGAAGTCTCGTCGAGCATTTTTTTCGAGGGAGAAGGACAATCTGTCGCAAGGATTGCGAGGCTTCCTGCTGCATATCTTTACATTTTCTGGCACGAGGATATCCAGAAGAGAATGTACAGGCCGAAGAGTGGACCGTTGCGAGCGGTTTACCCGTGGCTGTTCACCGCGATCGATAAGCCGGTCGATTATTGGGATGCAAGGCCGTCCATCAGGATGGAAGTAGGCAACGATAATGGCTGGAGCGTCGTGAAACTTGTCGAGGGACCTGGGAGAAGTCGATAAAATCTTTGGCGTGATTAGAGGAGCGCGGCATGGCGGCGGCAGCCTGACTCGGCCCGAGTAATACCGTTTCCGGTGGTGCTTCAAGGCCGATCGCGAGCAGATGGCCTTTGATTTTCGAGCCTCTCGACGATCATCCTCGTTCGCGTCGTCTCGTAATTCCTCCGAGACCGCTATTCGAAAGAGAGAAAGACGGCTCGAGAAGAGAAAGAGAGAGCCCCGTTCATTTAAATAGGAGAGTCTGCGCGCATTGAATCACCTGCGCGCCGCGCGGGGTGAAAGCATCCGTTGTCTCTTTAGACGGCTCGAACTCTCGGGAAGGACCCCGTTTCTCGTGGGACGTGGAGTTACCGTTTCGTGTGAACGAGTTAATTAAACCTAGTGTAAACGCGTTCGCGCGTGCTGCCTCTCTCTCTCTCTCTCTCTCTCTCTCTCTCTCTCTGCTCCGCTCAGCGTCTAATTAATATGGTTTCACCTTGCATTAATAATCGCGCTTTTAATTACGAGATAGGACAGAGCAAAACTGTCAAATTGAACGCGCGATCTTTCGCTTCGCGGAAAGTATGCGGTCGTACGCGTTTCCGTTCGGTCGCAACAGGTTCCGATCAAAATTATACGAAATTCAAATATACGTATTATACCAGAAAAATTCACGCTATCGTTGTTGCTCCGATGCTCCTCCATCTCGCAGATCCCAAAGAAATTCTTCGAGTACCGTTTTACGGGTGTTTGCTTCCGTCGAAACATAGCCCACGCCGAAGCAAGCAAACGCGCTGAAAAAGGCGCGAAGAAGTTCTCGGGAAATTTGGAGCGGTCGTGACGCGGATGGGCGTGAACGGCTCTCCAGAAATCGAGGAATTCCATGGTTAAGAGTCGCGGCGCGTGCATGTGCGTACGTTTGCTAGGCTTCAGTCTCGAGTCTTTGGCATTCGCTGATCGCTTCGTGGGTCTGGGTCACGCGGTTACAAAACTTTAAAGCCGAAATAACGGTACGACATGGAGCTACTTCGTGTTGGGTCGGGACTGATGCCGGTGAAGCGTGTCACGGTACAGTTCTTGGTTTATCGCCATTTTTCCGTATCCTTGTTCGTGATCGATTCCGATCCGTTCGATCCGAGGAAAGGCGAGTCTCCTTAATTTCCCGCGGACTCCCGGGGAGGCCTTTCGTTTCTCTTTCTTTTCCCATGTAATTGTACGTCGCCGGTAATCTTTTTCCATTGTGTACACTTTCAGCGACGCGAAACGATAATTACTCGACTTTCTTGTCAGTGCAGCCTTTTTGTTTTCCTGAAAAAGGCGTCTCACGTTCACGGTACGGAACCGTTTCGCGGAACGATCAGGAAGTTAATTACGGGACGAGCGATTTGGAGCTGATCCACGAGGGTGCACGCTGTACGGCTTCGATCGACCAGCGTCGAAAATAGAACCGTCCCTGTCCGAACGCGAATCTGTTGCAATTATCGTTCCCGATGCGTTGCGATAAACGAAGCCTGCACGCTTGCGTTCACACCTGCTCTCGGTGCGTAATTTACTGCTAACCAGGAGCCTAAGCGCGCGGTCATGTCGTCCATATCGTGTGCGAGGTTCGGTACGATTGCCTCTAAAGCATAGGGTGCGTAAAATGTGTAATATTGCGATTATACTGCGCTTATTTTCCCCGGGAGTGTAGAATACACGGCTCGTTGTGCACGTCGCTTGTGTAGAAGCGATTGTTGGGAAGTTGGAAAGTGGGCGTGCCCGTCTGCGATCTATCTCGCAAAAAAGAAAGATCGGATCGATCGCCAAGGATACGACCGAGGCTGCGAAAGAACGATTCGGTTTCGATTTTTCTTCTAGGCCGGTAGTCCTTCGAAATCTCCTTTCGGCGATCAGCCGGAACTGATCCGAGATTCGAGGGGATCGATAACTCGTTCTTTTTTTTTCCCCACGGTATTCTCGCGCCGCGATTTCCGGCGCGATCGTAAAAGCAGGCGGGAGGAGCGGGAAAGGATGTACGCGATCGTAACGACGGATATTACGTGTCGTCGCGTTTACGTAAATACGGCGTACCGAGAGGGAATTTTACGGGCGACGACAGTAGGCCACGAGGGAAGAACCGGTTAACGGTGATCGTTCGGTTCCACGAAGAGGTGTCCGCGCCACCGACAAAACGCCCAACCGTCCGTCGACCCTCCGCCTCGGAATTCGTCCCACTTAGCCCACCAATCTTCAAATCGATCGTATCTTCGGTGCTCGGCTGTATCGGCCGTATCGGCACCGCGAGGAACGACCGGCTCCTTTCGCGGGTTTCCTAATCCATTGTGTTGCACGACGATGGTAGGAAAGCACGTGGTGCGTGTGCCGTGTCGTCGCGATCGGCGATGACTTGCGACACCTTGCAACGCGTCAGGAAATGAAAATCGTGCCGCGAAAGGTGTAGTTTCGTGCGATTGTCCCGCGTCCGCTGACGGATACAGGCTGGCACACGGGGAAAACTTCGCTTAAGCAGACAATGCAAAGTTCTTTTCGATCCCTGTATGTACATTCATCCTGCCAATGAAAAACTCCTTGCATCCACCGAAGTACAGAACTTCAGTCATAACAATCAACTGTGAGGCAACTGTGCGCCATAAGCGTCGAGGGCGTCGGCATTGAACAAATTATTTGCAACTACCAAAAGAAGGAAAAGGGAAAGGAAAGGAGCGTCCAAATTGTGCCGTTAATCGGTAGTTGCTGCTCGCCCAGTTAGGGCTTTCGCCGCGCTCTTTCTCCGATGGAGTTATGGGCGAAAGTCCGACGAGTTTCGTTCGTTGTCATTCAAGTCAAAACAAAAGGCGGACGGTGACCCGCGCGGGTACACGTGACACGCGAAACTCGAGGGAACGTTCCGATAGAGACCCCGGGATTGTGTAATCGTCGGTGGCGTCGAATTGCGTTCCGTCGCCAAAATACACGTCGCGCATGCCGATCGTGTATCGGAACGGATCGAGATCGGATGGATGGACGGATCGAAATTTCACCTGCGTCGGCCGTGGAAGCTCGAACGGTGCCCCGCCCACGTGTGCTGCGTTCGTCGAGTTTGCATAGGTTACCTGCGAGCGCGAGTTTCGCGTGCTTCCGACAATGAGTCTAGCCAGGCCCGGCCCGACCCGGCCCGGCTAAATGTTACGACCGTCTCACTGGCCGACTCGATGGAAACGTGCCTCTAGCGGAGACCGTTCGACACGCTTCCTCTCTTTCCTCCCGCGAGAACGAAAGAAAACCGCTCGCCTAGAATCTCGAGGACGCTTTTACCTGCCCGGTTGAACGAGTTAACACCGACCACCGGCCATATCGGAGCCTATTAATCGACCTATCAACCCCTATCCTTCATGTCCGACGCTCTCGCAACAGCTCCGGAATCGGATCAGAGCCGTGCGAACCAACCTCTCCCACAAACGCACACAACTGCCCGCGATCGCTCGCAACTATCGCTGACCATTCTATTTACGAGCTAACCATGGAAACGACTGCTCTCGCCGCTTCTATCGACACGTTGCCTCGTCGTCGCGGAATCTACGTTTGCCCCTTTCGCCGGCGGAGGAGCTGCACGACACGCGTTCTTTGAAAATGAGACATCGCAGAGATCTTTACAGACAACGTTGCCACCAATTAACGCGTTCGCTACCGCTGGCACAGTTAGCAACATTTGCTTAACGATGGCCACATTAATTTGGCACATTTTGGTATTTAAAGTCACAGTAGACAGCAGAAGATTTCGAGAATCGTTCACTTTCTGTTGCGAAATTGTTTTGCTTAGCTTTGAAAACATTTTGAAAACGCGGCAGTGAACGTGTTACAGTAGAACGACAGTTTTGCGTTTGATCTGTAGCTAGCAGGGACCAACATTTCTTTGATTCGAGTCGACGATTACGGCGAGCTCCACGGACAAGTGTTCGGAAGAATGTCAGCAGGGTGTCGAAAGGAATCTGGAGAACGTACCAGAGAAAATTGAATGTTCTAATGAATAGATAATGGCTGTCTGTTCTTCCTGCTGACCATCCCCTTCGTTACCAGGCACAGCTAGAAGGCAATAAACGCATACCGAAAGCAACACCGGAGAGCAATTATCGTCCTCGAGGGCTGTAATTTTCTGGTAATTGCCCGAACGCCAAAGATACGTCCTTCCTACGCGTTTTTTGTCCGGCGCGGATGAAAGTTCGTGCCGGTGTTATGGCGTTGCTCGTTGCCCGTTGCCGTTGGTCGCCGAGGAAGGGACCGTGGCCTGGCTCTGTCGATGACGCAAACGGGCCGCGCGGAACGTTTACTAAATTTTTCTGAATACTCGATTCGTCATGGCCGAATCGAAAGTGCCTCGAACGGGCCGCGCGACGAAGTAACCGACCGACAAGAAAATAAATCGCGTTCCGGGGAACGATCGCTGTCTGTCCACGTGTTGACAGCGAGTTAATCGCTCGAGACTATTTCTAAGTAGGTACACGAACGATTCCAAGGCTTGAAATGAACTTTGAAACATCTGCTGGATCGTCGAGAGGAAATCGACGTACCCACCAGGTAAAAGAAAACAATCTTTTAGAAAAGTTCCTGGAAATCGGCTCCTCGTGTGTTCAGCGATCGTTAAAAGGGTTAATTGCGCATCGCGGAGCGTAATATCGCGCGCGCGACGCAGAAACGGTGCTAGCAAGGTGTTTCATGTAGGTCGCCTAGGAGAATAAGAGTTACAAAAGGTGAAACTCGCTTCGACTCGCCCGACCAGTTCCGTTCAAACCGAGTCGAACCAACGGATCGATTCTCGGTCGGTGGAAACACGAAATTGATCAGGCCCAGCACCGCCCGGGTGCAACGAGCGGCTGTCCCGAATCGGAGAACACGAATTCACCCTATTTCCGCTTTCACGCTCGACGAGTATGCCTGTGGGTCTGTCCTCACGGTCTGTCGCTTTGCCCCTTTCGCCGAATCGCCTCGATCGCGTCGTATCGTGTCACCTTCTTCTGGTTCGAGACGTCCTCGAACGAAAATAGCCGGTCGTTTTTCCCTTCGGGAAAAGAGATGAAAAAATCGGTTGGAATTCGCAAGGTTTAGGCCAACGGAGACAGGCAAAGCGACAGGGACCTGCGCGCGTTTTATTCCAAGCGGATACACCGGGTGACCTCGAGACACCAGAAAATCCGCGTGGACGAGAACCGAGTGGGCGGTACCTGTTTTGCTCGCTCTCGTATTCCTTTCCTCGGTGTCCGTGGACAAACACTCGGAGAAACAGATGGAAAACGAGGAGCGGATTCGTCGGATTCGAAATTCCTGCGCTCCGTTCCGGCGCCGATATTCGACCTCGCGGATCAACGGACTTCGAGATATGTATTCGCGTGTGCTCGATCCATCCGATTTCTGCTCGACGAGATCGCAGAAATACTCTTTTCCCCATTTAGCGAGTGTTTTCCCCTGCCGATAAGAAGAGAGAAGATCGCGTTTCACCCGGCGCGACACAACGCAAAAGTATAGGCTCCGTATCCCTGGTAATTCTATAATAATCTTTTCAAATCTTGCATGTCGGCGATCGCTTTCTTCTAATACCTCGTGCCATATGAAACGAGACGGAACGGAGCAAAACGAAACGAGTCGCGACCGAAGCGTACGTGCTCGAGCAACGATCGGCCGGGCAGCTCGATGAATCGGGGTCTCTCGGCTTTGGAGAAATGCGGCGCGGCTCGGCGCGGCTCGGCGCGGCGACTGAAATGTTACGTTACGTGCCTTCTGCGCCCACGACGAGGATCCCCAAAAGGGACAGAAGAATTTCTCGCGTCATCCTGGATGTGTCGTTCTGCTATTTTTTTCTCGTTTTGCGTCTGGCCTCGACGAAAGGCGGGATCACATTGAGAACTCACTGGTCGTGGTCGCGATCATCCGCGATGTGGGCACGACGCACGGTGCCTGCTACCGGAGAACACTCTTTATCCGCGCACCTCGCGGCAACTTTCACGAGAAGTTTCTTTGTTCGGCGCGAGCGCGCGCGGCACCGATGAAAACTCGTTTCGCGTTCGCAACGTGCGCTTGTCCGTTAATGCAACGATTCGAGTGTTTACACCGGAATGCTCGCAGCCGACCAGAGCGGATCCAGGAAAAACCGTGGTCCGTTCGCTTGTTCGCCGTGCGGCGAGCTTAGTCTTTGGTCACCACCGGGGTCGAGGCGTCGAGCGATCGTCCTTCCATCGTTCTATCAATTCCACCGATGCTGGCACCGATCGTTCGCGGTGATTCGCGCGCGAGGAACTTCCTCCAGACTCTTCATGTCTCTCCGTGTCTCGATCTCCGACTGGAACGCGTTTCTCCGATTCACCGAATTATCTCCGGAAAGTCACAACCGATTTTCACGGAATTCTCGAATTTCTCGATTTCCACCTGTTACCGAACACCGAGGACAGAAGACCGGAGACCGTTAAGCGCGTCGCGCGGACGGCATTTTCGCTGGCCGTTTGGTCGAGCGTCGACCGACTATGACGATCCGTTCCCTTCACTAGCCGTCCGACGAGTGCCACGGGCCTCGGGTCTCCTGTACTCCTTCGACATTATGAAAGTACGGTGTGTACCTTGCTGTGCACGTCGTATGCCGTGCATCCAGCCGGGCTACTACGGGGGAACCTACGCTCGACTATGGTCCTCTCGACTTTTCGCCTTATGACCGGCTGCGGGAATAGGAGTCTTGCACCAACGGACACCACCTTTGTCTCACTTTTTTCTCCTCTTCCTCGTCTTTTTCACCGACAAAAACGGCACCAGCTTTTTACGCTCGAAATGTTCCATTTTTAACCGCTGTTTCTTTT
>CM052116.1:1634473-1679817 GCA_028454245.1 Halictus quadricinctus | reverse complement strand
GCGTTACGATCCCGATCGAGAAGACGGCGGTACAAATCCGCTCGTACGTGTCGTATCCGTAACGCTTTCAAGGTGAGACAATTAACATACGGTCGAGTAGCCGTAGGAACTTTTACTCGAACCTGATTGCGGACGGACCCCGATCGATTTAGAAAAAGCTAATTGCTTCCTCCTGCTTAGCGAGCGAGCCTAGCAATTTACAGAGGCGTTGCAAATTACGTCGGATCGAACGTCCACAATAACGCGAATACTCGCACGTGTGCGCCGACGATTATCTACTTAATAGGCGATACTGTGTTTCTTCCGCAAAGCAGGCTGGTAACGCTAGCACATAAACGCAAAACATAACTTTCCATTTCGAAATGCTGCTCCACTTGAATGTCCACCGTGCATATTTTAGCGATTTCATGAGTTCTTATGCCAGTCATTTTTGTCGGCGCATAAAACCCGCGATCTCCACGTGAGATAATACAAGTTTTCAACTGCACGGGTTAAATAACCGATCGACGTCTGTCGATCTCCATCTGTTGTCGCATTTGTTTCGTTCGTAAGTGCACCCCTCTTTCCGGCTCGTTTATTCAACCGTTTGACGCCATGAAAACGGTGAAGTCCTGCGTCAGCTGCCTACGTCCTGGCAACTCGTTTCCCTCGAAAAAACGCGGCGAGTCGCGCCGCTCCGCGCCGTGGTCAGTGACGACGAAATGGTTCTCTCGTCATCGAGACACCGCCGCGAATCAGTGATTCCCATTCCCGATGGTGTCTCGGACACCTGCTCGAGAAACTCTCTCCCGCCGGGACGCGCGACTTTAAACAGGAGCGAGTTGCGTGTTCGAACCGTATTTTCTTGCTCATTAGTAACGCGACTCGATCTCCTCTTCCTTGGAACTTCGCCTATCCGAACCAGTCGGGGAACAAGGCCGTTCGGATAACAGGGGTTCGTTACTTATTTTCACCAGCCGCCCTTATTAACTCCAATAACGGTATCCGTATAACTGAAACCACGTCGGAACTTTTAGCTCGGATAACAGTTGACATAACTGATGCCAAGCAAAAACTTGCTGGTACGAACGAAGTTCTACCAAGTGAAAGCATAATTAAATCTAATTGTGCTCCATATCTTATCGTGCTCCTCGCATTCTTGGCCGATATAAACGCGCAAAAATCTGAAATCTTCTCGTTAGTAACGGTCGCCGGCTAAAACGCAGTTGGGTCTGATGGATTTTAATTTTGCTTGATAAACCGAACCTGGATGTGCTGCTTTCCTCCTGTTCCCCCTCCCCCTGTCGGCGAGACACTGTCGTTTCTTGCCTAGTAGAAAGTAAATAGAGTGTGCAGATTTTAATGAATTTATAACGAACGCCGGATATTGCATTCTTTGCGGCGACGTTGGCAAAACAATTGTCCCAATTCAGCCGGCTGTTCCCAGCTTCCACGGAGAACAGTTTCCAATCCGAGATCGTTCGAAATAGATAAAAAGTGAAAGAAAATTTAAGTAGCCTTTAGCAGAAGATTACAGAAGAGCTTGCGCAGAAGCATTCGAACGAAGCGACGCGACGGCTACGTGGACAATGCAGACAATGAGTGCCCTCTCCTAAGGCATATGCTCGAACCGGAGAAGGTAATTTGTCTTTCCACAAAGGCAAGCGGCTGATTGCTGGAATGGAAAAAACCTGTAAATCAAAGGTAACGCGATTTCGGGCAGGGAGAACCATAGAGGCCCGTGTCCATTGTTCCCCGGGTGTCTAACGACACATTAAGGAACATCCCCGTTTACGTGGAGACGGTCGGGACTACAAAAGGATATCGAAACGTTAGGGTGGTGTCTCGGACGGGAGGAAAAAAGAAGGTTGAAAAACACTGCTATAAGGTTACACCGACTTTACCGTTAAACCCCTCCCTCTTGACTCTCTTACCACATCGAGTTCCCCACCTGAGTCACGATGTCCCTCGCGCGGCGCGCGATCGCGTTTCCATTCTGCTCTCCCGACTTCTTTCCTCTCTCGTTCCCGCCTTTCCCTCCTGTCCTTCTCGCGGCTTCGGGCTCCATCCTTTTCCCGGTTCGCTCTGTCCTTTTCCTTTTTTATCAACGGTATACGTCACCGGTAGGAGCGCGGGCACTCGAGCTCGGGTCCCTTTCACCTCGGCCGAGCCTTGTGTCTTCGTTTCGATTTCTCAAAGGAACACGCCAGAATTCGGCCGATCGCCGAACAGACCGATGACCGATCGAGTTAAGAGTTCACGCGATCCTGCACGCTCGCCTGCAAAAAGATAGCATGATTAATTCGTTGAACTCCGAGGAATAACTAAACCAGCGAAATATGGTTCGACGAGCGTAATACGCTTGAGAACTGGTTTGAAATTTTTCGCCTAGAAAGATGCAGATGTTACTGGAATTTTCAGCAAGACAATTACCAGAAATAATGTAATTTGCGTCCTTCAATAATCGACGAGTCTTGGGTCCGCTTCGACTTGTGGTAACAATTTAATTGTTTAGCTATACTAATCTCAAAGGAGTGGATTAAAGAATTGTCGTGCTTCTGTCCATTTTTCTGTAACTTTATTTCATATTCTTTTACTTCGGAGTACGTTTTCTCATACTCGTTTCACTTCAGCCTTTACCTGGACCCATTCATCATTTTTACCCCTTGCGTAGGCAACCACTTTTCTAGCGCGCGCTGCTCTCGATTTCATCCAGAAAACTAATCCAATTTTTGGCCGACTTCTAACGCTTGTATTACCAAATATCTGCATAAGCTCGGCAGCTCCTGACCAGCGCGCGCTAGATTGAACCTTCCTCTTTGGAACGAGCCCTTTACCAGCGACAAAATATTCTTGTATAAGGACGAATACTTGGGGCACGTAGAACCATTTTTTGTCGGTAATGTAGTCACTCTACCTTATCGCGATTCTACGAAGTGTATATCGACGCAATAATGTCCAGGGAACATTAGAGCGGTTGTGTGATATTTCAAGAAGAACATTAAAAGATTGTCAAATGAAATATAGCGAATTGTGCATCCAGTTGCCTACAGAAGGGTTATGATCTATTAGGTGAGCCACTGTGTGTGACCCGGTGCAGTCCGAGCACAAATGGCGCCACCTGGCCAAGAAATTCTGTATTAAATGCCCCGTGCAAAGGTAAACCCGCACTGCAGACCGATGAGTATACCCCTCGAAATGCTTCCCTTCCAGCACTAAACGTGGCTCGATTCTCCTCGTGGATAGTAGTGGGAATAATGTGACGTCACGTATCCCCTCGTGTAGCCGATACTGATACGTGCAGAATGTATGCAGTATAGATAGTCGCGAAAGGGGAATCTGATGATGGAGAGGGAAGCGTACAGACTGTACTACTGTTGTATACTATATGCTTACAATGCTGATCGCTGACCCGCAGGCGTAGAGCGCAGACTCGACAAACTCGCAGACACAGCACGACAGACAGAGAGTGAGCGTTGCCGTCGCGTACCATCGGATTCGTTTCGCTTTTTGCATCGTTGGATTCGAGCGGAGCGGTATGCACGAGCCGGGCTACAATGGTACCGGTATCTGTGCTGCGTCGCCGAAGCGAGACCTGTGATTCTTCTTTTTCACCTTAATTTATTACCGAGGACACACGCCGAACAAGGAAACATGTAAGTCACCGATTTGCGATACTTTCTGTTAGAAATCTCGCTCTTTCGAATCCTCATCGGGTTCCGAACGAAAGATACGCAACAGAGTCGTGTTTGTCTTTTTTCTGCTCTTTTGCAGGCCTTTCCAAAATATTTGTCAAGTATTCTTGACGTTGTAGCGGCACAATAAGGTCTTTCCAAGGCTGAATTTCTGCGTATTCTAGTTTTCGCCACAATAACAGAAAATAATTCCAAACGTGATCATTCCTTTAATTCTTGTTGAGTAATTCAATTTCAAGTTGTTATTTCAATTTGAGTATTCAATCGAATAGTTGGAACTATTGGGTCTGAGCGAAAGTTCGTAGCGTTTTTTAATTGAAAAATTTAAAATTAAAATTAAGATATTTATTCAGTAGCATAGTTTAGATTCTGTTCTATCGCTTTTTGTCATTCTTGAAGTAACTTATTATGTTTTTGAATGAACCCATGAATAAATATCTTCATATTATCGTTGAACTATTTTAGGAAATTTTTATTGAATTTTTCGAGTTTTTAATGCTTTTATCTAGACACGAAAATTTCAATACTTTCTTATGTAATTAGGTGACTAAACTCGGCGCAATATCCAAGGTTCAAAAGTATGTAAATATGGCAGAAGAGGGCACGGAACCAAAGGCGAATGACAATCAAGCGAATAAACTTGAATTAGAAGTCAATGAGTGTCTTGGTAATTGGCTAGTCTACTTACAGGTATGTAGATATTTTTACAAGCATCCTATGAATAAGCACAGAAACTAATTGCATTGTTTGATCCAGACGCTGAACGGCCTATGCACAGCTGGCACAAAATTGGCCCAGTCTTTGCAAACGCTCTTGTCGGCTCATGACACAGCAGCGCAATGCCGATTAACTGGACACTGCCTGGCTGGCTGGGAAGAACTTACCAAAGCGACGTACGTGGCCAGCAACACTGTGAAAAATCATATTATCTCTGCTTTAAGAGATCACGAGACTCGAGATATTGAAGCAGAGAAGCACGTACGTATTGTTTTGATTCAGCTTGAACTATAATTGAATCGTTACACCTTGTTATGACAAATGCTGTTGATTTCAGGACATACTTAGGGATAATTTATTGACGTTCATAAATTTACAATATCAATTCTGTGTTGCTTGCTGCGAGTGTTTAGGTGAGTGCCAATAATCATCTCAGATTAATTTATTTTATTCTTTCTAACGCTTTAAATTTTATCTTCTCGTTTCAGGCGGAATGGCAGAATGCTCATGCTCGCAAACTGGTACTGCCGAATGCGACATTGCTTCTTTACAGCAATGTTTTAAGAGATTATATAGTTCACCACCGTTAGTGTCTTCGGCATCGACGCAGCAATCAGTACAAAGCTGTCATAGGTCACCATTACCGTATCCTTTATTCCCTCTGCAGGTAAGTTCAGTGCTTCAAACGAGCAACTTTGATTCTTCGCTTTCTGTCGTTTCTAGATGATATAAAAAAATCTATTAATTGTTTGCGTAGGTTCAGAGGAGATGGTCGGAGACAGCAGCTGCAGAAATGTCAGGCGAAGCAGCAGACAACACGATGAGAAGATGGTCCATGCCATGGGACTGTAGAAACATTATGGACTGGCCGAGACAAGACGCAAGGTCGAGATTGAGGATACCTCATCAAGACAGAAATAGATCCACTACGCCAGATACGATATGGAAAACGTCCAGCACAGCTAGTCAGGATGGTCTGCAAGAGGCGATACAATTGTTGTCCTGCAAACCAGGTACGTAAGAAACAAAAGTATACGAGTTTGGGTGATGTTACTTGCACTAATGAATGTTATTTACGCATCGAGTTATCTCCATGTCTAAACAGGTGTTCGACCGTTGAACCAACTATCAGCTTACCCCAATCATCATATCCCGGGCGTCACTTTAACGACGTGCAACTTTGAATCAAGCTACGACACGATGATATGGCCCGGATCGCAGAAAGTAGGCTCGTTGAGGTGCTGGCCACACGATTCCCATTCGAGCGACCACGCCGACCAATCTGGACGTTGCGAGAGCGATCAAAGTGCACATAGCGGCGAGCACAGAGATTCAGGTAACATTCGATTAGCATCGATGATGCTCGCTCGTCCACCAGGTTTGCTGATTCTACTTGTTTGCGATCTTGTTACAGAGACCAGCGTGGCCAGCAGTAGCCAGGCGGATAGTAAAGATAGCGATCATAGGGAGACAGAACTAGGTAAGTGTACGCATTACAAAGAACAAACGTCCAATGAAAAGGCTTATCCGTGATTTTTTTTTATTTTCCCTCTAGGTGCCATGGACATCCTACCATCGCGTAAAAGCAGCTCGTCGACGGATTCATGCATATCAGCACATAGCCGTTCGGGGTCCGAGAGCGCCGGTGGCGGGGTAATACACAAATTTCATTTTAAAACCATTCTAATTGCACTGTTATCGATTTTTCCTTTCGTGAAATGTTTATGGTACATACGGACTGTCTAAATCCTGCCATTTGAAATTAACTATTTGCTAAATAATTTCTCAGTTTAAAAAGAATCTCAGTTAAAGAAATTTGTAAACCTGTATGTTTCAGGAATGCGCGAGATCGCAGTTATACTCGATGTGGAGCGGTAGCGACTTGCCCTTCATAAAACTGCCGGAGAGCAACGAGACTCATGACGATCATCCACCTGTATAATTATTCGTCGCTTCCAGGCGAGCCGCAGTTTCTTCCGGACGACTGTCGTCAATCTACTAACGTGGAGCGATAAAAAAAAGTGTTCGATATCGTCGTGTCTGTAAGCGAGACTCGGTAACGCGCGTGATCGGTCAAGCGAATAGTGCGTCCATGGACTAATGTATACGATCGTTGAAGGATCGCGTGAAACGCGCCGTTTGACGATCAATATAACACAGTAGAGATGAACGATTGTGTGTTGTCTATTGCGCGAGTCGCATCGGTACATAATCATTCGGGGAACAGAACGTACCACAAAGTGGGTCGATTTATAAAACTTTATTGTAACGATTTTGAGAAAGAATTATTTACACTAGTCTAGCCACGAGTGATTATCTGATATCGATTCGGTGTCCCCTCTCTAGTCTGTTCACAATTCCTCGGGGGAACGATCGCTCTCGTCGTTATTTTTCTAGTGGTCTTTCGATCACGGGATATCCATTGTTCATAAAGCTTTAACGGTACCCCGCGGTTTTAAGTATCTATACATGTACTAATAGTTTTATTTACATTTAACCGCATGAATTGTACATTACTCTTCGAAAATATACCTGTTCGACCCTTCGCATTGTCTCAATTGTTGTACATTGGCGTAATCAAGTGCAGTATTAAATCATATCGTATCATATCGCATTCCCTCCGATCTGATTATTTCTATATACACCATCGACGGCACGCATTGTCCGTGTCACCTTCCGAGTTACATGCTCCCGCTTGTCCTCGCAACGATTACGTTGAACGATCGAGAACAGAAACAGAAAGTTTCAAAACACGGACAACGTTTACCGCGCGTAAACGACAAGATCGGCAGGCATAGCACGCGTCGGGGACCAAGAGCAATTTTATAAACGTACGATTCTATTCATATGGCACGGACGAGTAATAAAAATTCGACGCTGTAGGACCGCTCACTCGTACCGGGTGTTTGACAGTTTACGGCAACGATAAAATAAAAACCAAGTGCAGCGCGGTATCGACCTCTTGCTTCGACAGACAATTTTCTTTTTTAGAGAATCATTCACCGCAAAGCAGATCTAATCGTATTATTTGTGAAATCAATTATAAGAAATTAAGAATTCGAGTCGCTATTGTTTCGTTTAACCATGCGAAATCGTTAAAATATTTACCATACACGTCGAACACCCTACACAGGGTAAAAATTACTCGCAAAATTACTGACCGTACGAACAAACATTTCAAATTGCATAGTATCAGGGATGTCATGCGATGGAATAATTCTTCTTTCGCTGTTGTCCGTATCTCGATGAATATGAGAAACATTAAAAAATGAATTATTCAATCGCGTTGTACAAGGTTTCGACGTACGGTCATTAATTTGAAGTCGTCGCGCGAGGAGATTTACTCCGTTCCGCACATTTCACTCGTTTGAAGATCGATGTCGCAACAGCCACGTTAAAAACCGGTCAGTTCGCAAGGCCGATTCGATCCGACCGTCGCACCGGCTCGGTCGGTTTAATACGGACGTCAACAGTCAATGGCTTTAAGCCATACGAACCGTGATCATTTCGATTACGTTATCTAACGAGCGGATCCCTTTTCAAGGGACAAATTGTTCGTCTCGTTGATGTGTTAAAAAAGTTGATACCGCGAGAGCGTCATTGATTATGGTACACCACAAAACTCCTGCGCGCGAACAAACGAGTCCACGAGCCGAACGGTCAAGGGTCACACGACTCGTGGGTCTTTTCCGTGAAAGTCTCGTCACCGGGAACGCACACACAGCACACGCAGGCACAAAAGCACAGTACAGCCCGCTTCGAGGAACGCAACAGAGAATGTTAGGTAGATGGTTTAGTCCATCACTTCTTCGGCAAGATCGTCCTCGTCCTGGCCGTAGTCGTCGTACTGTTCCTTCAGCTCGTCGTCCTCTTTGTCCATCGGACAGTGTATGCACCTGGACTCGTTGATCCCGTAGTTGATGCAGGTGTCCCCTATGCATTCGCAGCAGCCATCGTGGAACCATCTGTAGCTGGTAGCGCCCATGCTCTGGCAGGAGGCGCGACACTTGTTCCAGGAGTTGCACTGCGCCATAAACACCACCGTGCAGTTCACCGTCATCACGTTCGGCTTCAGCGGATGCGCTTCCTCGTCGGCGGTCTCTGTAAAACGCAACAGATCCTTTTTAAGCCGACGATTCCGAGGGAGATTTGCAAGAACATGCTGTATTCGAGTTGCACGAGAATATTTGTCGTTGTCAGCGAAAGGGGTCCGAGGAAAGATACTCACGCATATGGTACTTCATTTCTTTTTCGTGCTTCGGCGTGAACAGGGACATGTCGAAGTCCACCGGAAACGTGAACGTGAGCCAGCGCTCGTGCGCGTCCGGTTCGGCGGTCAGGGCTTGGAAGAGCCCAGGCATCGGCTCGCTGAAGTCTTCCACGTGCGATTTCTTGCTCAACGGATTGTCCGTGATGTTCGGTTTCGGACAGAGGTCTGCGAGCAACGAGATCCGGTTGTTAATACGTGGTGCAAGCGACGCGATATTACGGCGAACACGCTCCAAAAGATGTATACTCACCGACGCACGAGCAACACTCGTCGTACAGGTAGCTGAGGCAGGAGAAGCACTCCTTGCAGCAGGCGCAGGTGACCAGGTCGCACTTGCAACTCTGCGTGAGCATGCACTTGCTCACCACGCTGGCACAGATCGCCTCGTTGCAGGCCTCGGTGTAGTTCCTCGCAGCCACCACGAACAGGATCCCGACGATACCGGCGATCAACGTTCTACTCCAACTCGTCATGATGCTCTGAGAAGAAAAAAAAAAAAGAAAACGATCACCAAAATAATCACTACGAAAATTGACAATGCGACGGGAGAAAGAGTACCGGGGCACAGTGTTTCGAGTCGAATTCTCACGGCTTCCTGCGAACAGCGCGCGAAGCAGCAGGAGGACCGTGAATGGCGTTGATTACGACCATGAAGCTCGATTAAGGTTATTAAGAATATGCACGAACGCGAGTCGGGATGTTGTCAAGAGAGGGACTTGGCCAAAAGAACGAATATCGAATCCCCGGCTGTACAGTTCTTTTCTCCGGATAGCGATCGATCTCCCACACTTTGTTTTTGCAGAGTCGAAGATAATGGGTACACCTTTCGCAGAGAAGTCGCACGACACCGCCGCCGGCAAAGTTTCAAAGGAAACTAGCGATCTAGGAAAAGCACGGTTCCGAGGAGGAAAGAAGACCGGTAATCTCATGCAAAACGATCACTGGAGCGCGCGCGCGCTCTCTATAATTATAGGTTTCGAACCTGCCAATTAACCGACTATTTATATCCCGTATAATCGCGCGTCCCACGATATTTCAAGTGAATTACTATCAACAAGGAATTCCGTTCCAATGACCCGTTACACGGCGCCGATCTTTGAAAAGATCGCGTTACCTCGAAAGTGATCTCGAACGGAACCGAACACAGGACAGGACGGAAAACTCGAAGACTGCGCGTGTTCCTGAGCGACTTTTCATCCGGCGCCTATCCTCGGGCGTGTTTCCACCGACTAACAGGATCGAAAGTCCGAGGCTCGTTTTTCACGCCGCCACGGCTGTCCCCACTTTTGCGTTCGAGGAGGTGCCGGCGTAAACGGATCGACTCGGATCGGTTTTACGACGACTTCTTTCAGGTAATCGGCGGCCCGTTGTCTCTTCGCCTTGGCCGCAACCCTTGGCAAGCACCACTTTATTAAAACCCCTGCTTAACGGTTTACGGGAGACCATTCGGCAGTTAATGTCAGCGGTTGTTCCCCGATTCGATCGACCTGGCATCGATTGTAGGGACGTTTGCGAATAGCTTAGGATAACAAAATGTTCGCGTAGAGCGCAGGTGTAACCGACGCGAAATGTGAATTTAATGAGAATTGCTTAACAATTTATCTACCGGCGATTATTCTATAATATTTTGGAAGACCACGGCAAAGAGTTTCTTAACAGATTTTAAGCTACCTTTTGGTACAGTATGATTACTGAAAATATTATTAATAGGCTTCCGGTAGATCAAGCGTTCAAAGGGAAATACGATATCGATTTCGATCCCCAGGATCTTCCGTGTGCATCCAAGTTTTAATAGTCCTGTACCCCTCGAGCTGCTCGAGAGTCGCTCGCGATTCTCAAGAAGTCGCAACAGGTGGATGCGACGCGGGCACCGATCTTTCGAGAAAGTTCTATTCATAGTTGGTTCATCGAACCGCGATCATGCCCGTCGGAAATGGGCGAACGCCTCGCGAAAACTGCCCGCGCGAGTTACGCGATTGCGCGCGGCCGCTTTGCATTCTCGGAAATCGGAGAAGTTCATTGAATACGATTGAACTCTCGAGCGAAAAACACGGCGATTTGAGTTTCATTCGTCGAGAATCGAGACAGGGAGAGAGAGAGAGAGAGAGAGGCTTCACCAGAGCGAAAACTCGAGTCGAAAACACGCGGCGGTTGAGCAGTGCAATTTTTATTCCTCGAAGCGACTGATTGGAATGCCGTGCGGATGTCCTATGCACCGAAGGAATCACGATGGAGGTGTCTCGCGTTCCGCGCTGCGAGACCGAGAGCCAGCAGTTTTAGAAGAATTCCAGCTTGTATTGAAATGTAAACGATCGCGATCGTCGTCCAGGGACAAACGTGCTGCTCGCAGCCGGCTTGCCTCGCCTTGTTCTGGCCCGAGGCGATGGAATAGCTTCAATAACAAACGGCAATCGACTTCGTAGCAGGCACCTATGTATGTTCGACTGTGGCTTGTGGCCGAGGGCTTTCGAATCTCTCTCTCTCTCTCTCTCTCTCTCTCTCTCTCTCTCTCTCTCTCTCTCTTGTCTCCCACCTCTCGACCGTCTCGCCTCATCTTCCCCATTTTCTTTCTTCGCCTCAAAGGAAAATCGAGTTCGCTCGATTGCGTCGCAGTAAACGCGCTCGATGTCCTCGTCTTCCCAATTTCCTCGGATTTTCTCCTCGGTCACTGCGAGCTTCGATTCCAATGGAAATCCTCCATTGCCCTGTATTAATCTAATAACGTCGACTCAATTTTTACCGAATGTTTTTTCTTATTATTCCCATCGAAGACATAGGAGTAAAGTCCTTATCACATTTGTTCTAGGAAGTTATAAATGGCAGAGACCGCGGACGAGAAGGAAATCGCGGTGCAAGCAGTCGAAGAGCAACTTTCCTCTCTTCTGTAAATTTCATCGACTGCACCGCACTGAAACGGCTTACGACCGAGTCAATCTAAAACCGAACGATCGTTCGAACAGCAAGATTCATTCGCCGTGTGAACGGTGAACCGTTCGCGCCGATTGCGATTGCTTGAACGGCCGGTCTATTCCCCGTTCTCGGAAGCAATAGAAAGGGGGGGTCCCCCGATCAATCGTAAAATGGCCGACCGTGGACGTGTGCGAGCGACAAGATAGACGTTTCTTCGGAAACGGCGCGACACTAACAGTCCCAGGAAACTGGCACACGAGGTATTATCGGTCCGGAAAGACGACGCATTCCACGCTCGGATGGTAGTTCGATCGCGAACAGTCGCGATCAACACACTATGCAATCGAGAAGACCCTAAACCACCGAATTTCTCTCGCACTACTACCGGCAGGATCTTCGTCCTTTAACGATGCAAAGTTTTTGCTACCCTCTGTATCAATCGTCTCGATTTCAAACCGATTCTGGGCACCGCGGCGGTGCTAAACGAAATTCCAATACCGCCGATCGTCGCCTGGTTCTCCAGCGTCACAGCACTCGCGTTTCGATCGCGGAGGATCGCTGCGACGTCGACTGCGTTTCACGATGCAGCGTGGTGCACCAGGAAATCTCGGTGGATCGGAGGCGCAGTTAACGCGACCGGCCCGCTGCGACGCAAAGCGAGATGTTCGCCGCGAAATCTCCGAATCACCGTTCTCCGATCCATAGATCGACGGGAGAGGATGTCCGAACGTCGGCGAGGATCGTCTATAGTTACCTTGTTAGTCCTGCGACGTGTTCCAGCGAGTGAACGGCGTAAGCGGGCAAACCGGGCAAAGCGGTAAACCTATGCTAAGCGGGGAACTATTTTAAGAGCGCGCAACCGGTTCGCGTTGCAACTATTGCGAGACATATTTCCTCCGTGAGGTGTATCCAGACGACGACGAGTCTCTCAGCTCGAATCTTCTGCTGGATCGTCCTGCGCGCACACCGTGTTAACACCGGGCCGAAACGCTGGCCAACAACACTGTCCGAGACAGACACTTTCTCCGAGCACAGAATCCGTTCTGGCGTAGCTCTGGTGTTCGCGGAGGAACCGGTTCGCGAAATTCCGATCGTCTCTCGGCTCGAGTCTGCCCGACGCGACGGAGGTGGAGGTTGAAGCGGAGGTTGCGCTGGCGGCGGAGGTGGAGGCAGAAGCGGAGGCGGAGGTGAGGACGAGAGGCTGGCGAGAGGCAGGCGAGAGAACCAGCGGGAACCGCGGCTGGCAGCTCGCAGCTCGCTCGCGGAGGGGACCGAGCCAACGCACAACGGAATCGAGCGGGTATCCTCTGAAAATCGACGCGCAGAGAGAGATCTGTGTACGGGTGCGACGAATCGAAGAGCGGCTCTCATTGGACTGAATTAAGGAAGGACGTGGACCGAGAGACACGGACCGAAGCGGAAAGGGAAAGAGGTGAACGAGGCGGAGGAGGAGGAAAAAGAGGTGTTGGCGATGGTAGCTAAACGAGTCCGGTGGTGGTGGTGTTCCTGCTGCTGCAGCGTAGTTATTACACCGTAAGTCGTTGCCGAAGACGTTGGTGGTGGTTGCTGATAGCGATGGTGGTGGAAAAGGAGAAGAGAACCCACGGTCCGTTCGCAGTCTGCTAGACTCCGATCTACCAACCGCGCGAGACTGGTTTTCAATTTTTTCCCGACTTTTTGTTTTACCTGTCCCTCTCGCGCTGCCTCTCTCCGCGTCCCGCTCCTTCTCCTCTTTCTCTCCACCTCCCCATTCTGTCTCTCTCTCTCTCTCTCTCTCACTCCTCCTCTTTTCTTCGACTTCTGCTGCCCTTTACCCGTTTCTCTGACTCCCTGACTCCTCCAACGTCCCCACCCTACCTCCTTCGACCCTTCTCCCTCGGCTTCCTTTCGCACCGCGCGGATCCTTCGGCCATGCGCTCCATCATCCCTTAGAGTACGTTTCTGTTAAAACCATGATAAACGGTCGGAAACAACGACAACAGCGAAACGTAGAAATACTCGCGTAATTGATCAAATGTCCTTTTAAACGTCCACGATTTTTTGACGTTTCTGCGAACCTAGAGGAATTAGTTTACGGTAGTCTCTCCGATGAAACGGGGCGGTGAATATAGTCACTCGAGTGCGACAGAGTTTTCTGCTGGTTCACCGCCTCTGCTCGTTAAACAGATTTAGAAGAATTGATTAACACGTTGACTGCCAAGTATCACCCATATGTGGGTGACGGAATTATTTGTGCAGGTTATAAAATTAATTTTTACGTTAATATATTCACCGTAACTATCAGTATCTGTAAAATGCAAAAAAGTTGGAGGACTACTCAATACCATACACTTAATTTTTTTCAATTCTTATTTCATTAAATAACTTACTTTGATTTTATGGAATTTTTGAGGTTTCTAGTTTGGCAGTCAAAGTGTTAAAGAAGACTTTTGCTCCAGGCGATAGTTCGTGTCGATGGGAGCAAGTTGCTGTGGATCAGAGATCGGTCAATAGGACAATGTCGCAGGTACCTGATAACTTTACGGATTTCCTCTACGGATTATCGAATGTTTGTCCTCTGTCAGTAAGGATGCCGTTTACAATCTCATTCACAATGGCGATATCGAGATGCTCGGAAAGGGGAAAGCGCGAAGAACCATCTGAATGGTTTGTTCGACAAAGTCCACGCACGGTCTACCTTACGCCGGTTTGCCAGCGGGTAATCGCCCGGGGGGGAATTGCGAAGATACTTCGAAGATTAGGCGGTGGGAGTTTGGGATTTCGGGAATTGGGCCGCGCGATCATCCGTTCTGTCTCTTCGAGGAAGGACTCGGACCGGTACGGTCCGAAGAGCGGTCTCGTAACTTGTAACAGCGCTCGCTGCCACGAGACACGAGTCCGTCGTGCAACCTCTCATTTCCCTCCTACTGCAATCAACGGCATTTAAGCCTGGAGTTTCGAGCGTTTAAGCATTTAGCTGCTTCCGTCATATCTCGGGCGTGTACCGAGAATTTTTTCGTACCGCCGGACGCGACGACTCCCTGGAACCCGGCCGAGGGTCGCGACCGACCCGGTGCCCGTTCTTTCCAACAGGTTCGATAGAAATGGGAGCCCGCTAAATCGGCCGGATACCGATTCGCGCCATCAACAAGAGAAATCTATCGTTCGGTTCTTTGAATTTTCGAAAAATTCCCTCGATGTAACGCACCTGGAACTTTTCGGAAATATTTATAAAATAATGTCTGAATCGGATTTGATTGGAGGCGAACGTCTGGAGAATGGCGGACCGAGAATGAGTGAGAGATCGAGAGGAACTCGTTCCCGACGTGCACGCGTGACTCTGCAGTCCTGCGGGATTGTTTCTCGGGGCGAGAACGAGACAGAGACAAAATCGAAAAGACAAAGGAGAGGCCGAGGGGCGGGGGAATAGGATACGCCAGGTATACGAAGGTCGTTAGCTCGAAGAAAAATTAGCCGTTTGTCGGGAGTGTTCCTTCGAAAGATGGGTCAATCAGATACGAAAACACTTGTCGGGCTGGGCATTGTCCGAGGACAACAGGTCTACGGAGGATCGTCGACACAGGTATACTTTTGTCCTAATGACCGTTCGAGGAATTCAAAGGTTCACGGGTCCTCGGGCGTTCGCCGGGGTGGCCGCGAACGTACACGAGCACTCCCCTGCCATTTTCTAGCGTTAAAAGTTGAAAGCCGCGCGCGCGAGCGCACGCGAGACCGCGATTATGGCACTTCCGGAGCACGGATACGGGCAGGACCCTTCGGGGGAACCTCTTTTACCGGTTTATCGTTCGCGCCCTTTTCGACGCGACCGTATCGTCCAATAAATTACGTCGGGCTCTCGACTGACTTTTCTCGGATTTTTCGGATTGTCTTCGTTCCGAGTCAATTCTCGGAAAATTATAAAAAATCCAAAAAAAATATCGAAATTACATCGCCAAGGTAAACACGGTCTTAACGTTTCAAGATGCAGATTCTCGGCCAGTCAATCGATCTTTCTCGTTTACCGAGCCACGCGACGCTTTTCGCATGTTTGTCTTCTCGATTACGCATTCCAGGTGCACGTGCAGTATTCTTGTTTGCGTCGTCGCCTGTTGTTTTTTATTATTTTACCGTGCGGCCGTATTTCCTGCTTGCGCTTCTTCGTCGAGATTCTTTTGCTTTTGGAATTTTCTTCGCTTTAAAAATTATTACAATGAAAATGAAATAAGAATGATCGTCGCTTGTCTATTCGAGAACGTTGATTGAATTGCCCGAGCAGAAGCGGTTCTCGCGTTGTTTATGCCATAATTTGTTGCACGGTGCGTTTCGATCGGTCATGGGCGTGGTTATGGTTGCATACCCTATTCCGATGCATGCATGCAATCGATCCTTTCACCTCCTGTTTAGATTTCTACCGTTTGCCAAGGTGAAACCGTGGAAACACCTATCGGACAAAAAATGGACGTCATCGACTCGGCGCTTGGCGCGGAAAATTTTTGTCGATTCCGTCCGAGGACAGCAAAACACATTGTTCCATGTTTTTCCATGCCGGTCGATGAAAATTTATGCGCTCTCCTGGCTCGCCTAATTTTTTCCTGACGACGCGACGCAATGGAAACGTTTTGAAAGATTTTCCCCCGACGATTCCGAATCGGTGCCTAATTCATCGGTATGTGTCGGCGAATCCGTGTTCCATTTCGCAATTATTACGTGCAGCAACATTTATTCAATTACGGCGGAGCACGTGCCGAACAAATGAAATGTCATCTTGCTCGAAAGGACGAAATTACGCGTGAAACCGCATACACGGAATATCGTAAATATCCTACGTGTAACAGGATCAAATCAGTTTACATTAAATCCGTTAATTAACGCGCAATAACGTTGATCAAGGATCAAAGGTGACTTGTAATCGAACAAAACGAATATTCGTCGACCGGCCCGGAACGTATTAAATTATACATTTTCAGAGAATTTCGCCGGTTAACCGAAGGAGACGAGTTAACTCGTCATTTGCACTGAATTGTATTTATCATAATTTCAACTTTTCCCGGTATCGGATATTTCATCTAAAATAGGTTCTATCAACGTTTAAACAAATTTCTCTTTAACAAGCCGAATCTATTTTATTTCTATCAAAACGAAGGATATACATATGCTGATATTTCACCCGAGACCCCTAATTTTCAAAATAAATTGTTAAACTCTTTCTACATCGTTTAAATACATTTCAATGCTTATAATGTTATTAAAAAAGTACATCGTTGTCTACGGAACCATACTCGTACAGTTTTTACGTTCTTTTCTTTCTTAAATTCGTCAAATTTTAAACTCATTTTCTCAAACATGGAGGTAGTGAAAAACGAATTTCAAGAAATCATTAATCGATCGCTCGGAATGGAATTATAACCGAACGATGTCTGAGAAAAAAGGTTCGATTGATTGAATTTTGCGCCTAATTGTGTATCTGGCGCCATCTTGCGGGGAGACGGTGAATCGTGAACGCGCGAGAGGTGAGAGCACGCCAGCACGTGATGCCGAGCAACCGAGACGGAATATCGTGAATAATTCAGTAGCAATCGGTACTGACCGGTACCGATAACTCCGTATTAATCTCTCGTGCTCCCGTTTATTCGCTCGGCTGTATCTTTTGAAATTTCCATCGACAGCCGCGTGACGTCAAACAGTATCTATCGCGAACATCGAGTCGCCGAGTGGGGAATTCCCAATGGATCTTTTTTCGTCTCGGTGAAAATCTCGCTGCGGAGGTACACGTCAGAGATCGTTTTGGAACGAAAACGCGTGTCGACATCGATCTCGTTCAGTCGCAGATACACGGTTCGAATAGCAAGTACAGATTTTCGGATTGTCCGATCGTGACGCGTATCCGCGTTTCGAGTTTCGTTGTCTTCCTGGTAAAGTGGCAAACCTCGGTCTCGGTCACGCGGATTTAGTAGACGGGGGTCTGGTTACTTACTCAGAAGTCCCGCGAACTTTCATTGGTTAGACTCGAGAGGCGAGAACGTCGACCAGTCTTCTGTTGTTGCTCTCAGTGAAAATTCGTTGCATCTCCGCCACTTTCACCGAGCCCGATCCACGTAACGGTAAAACTCGTGATATTAAGTGGAATTTTCTGTATATGTATTTTTTTCTACGTGACCTCATTCGCGGTCAGTTCGACTTCGAATTCGTGGGCATTCGTCGGTTTTCCATTTCGGTTCCGATTCAGTTTCCCTCTCGCGTGAAAGACTCTAGCGGTTGCACGGCCGTGCAGTAATCGTAATATGGCGCGTTTACCAGCGTAGAGTAAACGATTCGTGTTTCGAATGCCTCCGATATCGTTATCGGTGTGTCAGCTGTGCAATCGTTGACACGTATTCGACACCTTACAACGATGGACGCGTAATCGCATTTCCGCGTTTACGCACCGAACTGTCTCGCTGTTCTTTTTCCTGTTCGGTGCTCCGGTGAAAGTGGATTTGCCTTTTTTCAGAAATTTCTCTCGATCTATCCGCTTAATATACTCTAGTCATACTCTATTTTAACATATGTTTACTTAAACTATAATGTTGTTATCTCTTTCAGTTGTTGGGTGACACGTTGCATTTCCCTCTGAGAAATGCGGTACTTACTGTTACTCGCTTTGGCGTGTACAGCGGTGCAATATGTTGTTGGGCCACCTGTTAACCACAAAAAGGATGGAAGTCACGACGATGAAAATGAAATCGAAAATCCGGAAGAAAGGGTATGATACGTGGATCTATTAACTGATATAAATTGAAACATAGAAAATGCGTATGTTCTATGCACCAGAAAAATAATTACGGCGTCTGTTGTTCGCGTAGGAAGAAGATATGGAGTACCATCGATACCTGATGGAAGTGCTTCAGGTATTGGAAAACGATGAAGACTTCCGGACAAAGGTGAAAGAAGCATCTGAAGCGGACATACGTGTAAGCCGATGTTCTAGCATTTTGTTGGGAGAATGATGCCGAGAAGAAGCTTACGAATTTTCTTCACGAGTAAACGCGTCTCTTTATTAGTCAGGAAAAATAGCAGAGCACCTACAATTTGTGAGTCACAATGTTAGAACCAGATTAGACGAGATCAAAAGGAAGGAACTGGAAAGGTTGAGACACCTCGCGGCAAAAGAGCAGGAGATGAGAAACGGTTTGGATCCCGATCATATGAAGATAGCTGGTCACATAGATCACACCAATACGCGTACATTTGAAATATACGATCTAAAGAAATTAATTGCGAAGGTAACGTCGATCGTATAATCAATTTCAAACGACAGACAAGTATAACACGATTGCTGATATCTGTTGTAGATTTCGAAAGATTTGGCAGAAACCGATAACAAACGGAGAGAAGAATTCAAAAAACACGAAATGGAACTGAAATACGAGGAACAGAAAAAATTGGAACGTAATGCTAAAAGTTGAATCTTTTCCATATAACTTTATTTCTTCAAATAATACTTTCCTTCTGTTATTTTTGATATTCGTGTTCTCGCGCAGATATGAATGAGGTCGAACGACAAAAATATGAGCAGGAACTTAAAGCGCTAAAAGAGAAACATAAAAAGCACGAACCCGTAAGTTGAGTCAAGAGTTTGCATAATTTATTCCCAAATTAGTTTATTTGTTAGTTCATATACATTAATCTATATGTTGCACTTATAGGTGCACCATCCAGGTAGTAAACAGCAGTTAGAAGACGTGTGGGAGAATCAGGATCACATGGAAGCTGAGAATTTTAATCCTAAAACATTCTTCTATATGCACGGTAATGCAAAATTCATTGATTATTATTTTGTGGTTTGCATAGATGAGAAATAATATATATGATTTGTTCTTTAGATATCGATGGTAACGGAGTATGGGATCCAGATGAAGTGAAAGCACTATTTTTAAAAGAATTAGATAAGCTTTATACTCAAGGAGCATCGCAAGAAGAATTATTGAAACGCATGGAGGAAATGGAAAGGATGAGGGAGCATGTATTTAACGAGGCCGATCTCAACAAGGATGCGCTCATCAGGTTTGTAGAGAAAGTTCTCATCTATTGTACTCTTTCTATTTTACCGTGTTATTTCAGTTACGATGAATTCTTGGAGCAAACTAAGAAACCAGAGTTTCAAAGAGACGAGGGATGGCAAGGACTGGACGAAGGACAGATATTCACCCAAGAAGAATTCGAAGAGTTCGAGAGGCTACACAAGCAAGAAGAGATGCAAAAAATGATCGCTCAAGGAATCGTGAGTACTTGAAAATACAAAAGATCGTAGGAACGATTAGCTTTTGATAAATTGCAAATATGTTGATTTTATGAGACTTTTGAGTCTTTCACGATACAAGTTTGGCTAACCGCATGCATAGTCTAATCACTAGTCTTTTAATTGAACGGAAAATAAATTAGAAGAATAGAATACTAAAGAACTCGCAGGTATTCGGATCCGAGTACGTAGACGTTCGGATAGTGAAAGCTCTAGCATCGAATAATAGCTGCAAGTAGATACTTTTTCGTTTAGCCAAGATTTTAGATAGTAAACTAGAATTACATCGTCTCTTTTTTTATTCGCTTGTATTCGTCCAACCTATTTTTTTCCACTCAGATTTTTGTGATGTTTTTGTAATGGACAATAATTAGCTTGTGCACTTTCTGTTGCTGTTATTAGCCACCAGAACACCAAGGTAGTATACCTGCACAGCACGAGCCGGTAAGTAAATGTAGCGCTACCAGTAACACCTTGTTTAGAAACTCGTTTTATGAAAATAAAAGTATCTATTACGAAATACGATTTATTAAAATCGACAGGTTGTAACACGATTGTTCCGAACGTTTTCTAGTTCCCGCCGCTGTACGCGCACCCGGCTCCGCCTCAAGATTTTCAGCATCAGCAACAGTTTCAGCATCAACAACAGTACTTTAAACCTGTACAGGGGCAGGTATACGATCAACAGTACCAACCGGTCAATCAGCAGATGGTTGGTCAGCAATTACATTCCGGACAAGTTCCGGTTCAGCAACCTCAAGGACAAGTTCCGGTTCAGCAAGTTCAAGGACAGGTTCCGGTTCAGCAAGTTCAAGGACAGGTTCCGGTTCAGCAAGTTCAAGGACAGGTTCCGGTTCAGCAACCTCAAGGACAAGTACCGATTCAGCAAGGTCAAGCACCTAATATACAGCAGCAGCAGCAACAACAACAACAGCAGCAGCAGATCGCCGCGAATAAAATACCACAAAATGTTCAAAGCAATGTGGCGTCGCAACAGCATAACCAACCGAACCCGCAATTTGCACAAGTTCCGGTGCAACAGGAGATTAATAGAAATAATATACCAGCCGTCGGGAAAGTATAAACATGAACTTTTCATCGATAAAAGTTTACCAACGAATGGTGCAATACGCTACCTGGAGTCTTAGAAGAGATTCGATCGGAGCGGAATGTTATGGTTGAAGGAGACAACTATGAAGCTACTCTATCTTACAACTTCCATGCCTTTGTCACTTTTGTCAGCCCATTGATTTTATTATCTTTATACGATTATATGCAAAGTTATAACGTTGCGTGTTGGCGCGAAATCGATTCATTTATTTATTGTAAACTGTAAATAAATACTGTTTCCAGGAAAGCTGATCGTTCAAAAAGATTTTCCGCGTTCCTTCCGCATACCGAAATTCGTTATCTTCTTGAGCCCTCGTATAATTCATATTTTTATCGGGAATGATAGTCGAGATAGATACGGAACACGCAAAGGAGAGAGGGATTGTATCGAACTATTCAGTGAAAGAGAGATCGTGTTTAATTTCTCATATTTATTATTGCATACTGTTTATGTTAGTATATTACTTAGGTATACGTGCCAAATAGCAACTTAAATGTATGATTGCGTGATTCATCTGTTGTTCACCCGTCAAGCACGGATAGGTAGGTTGGTAGGTAGGTAGGTAGGTAGTTAGGTATGTAGGTAGGTAGGTAGGTAGGTAGGTAGGTAATGTAACGCTTACTCCACTATATATAGGGTGTATTTATAATAATAGCATATGTCGGTAGAACGTCATCTTACATGCTAATCGGTAATAAATAAAAGAGGAATTTGTAATGGTTGACAAGGTTTTGCTTTGCATCCGTGACTACAAAAGTAAAACTATTATTTTTTTTTCTTTTTTTTTTCAAAACGCCTCGACGTGTGTCCCTCCAAGGTATCTCGGAATGAAACGGAAAAAGCAAACGTCGCTTCGCGATTCGTCACGGGTACATGTACAAATTGTTGTTTTGCGGGCAACTATTCGCGTATGGGTTTTCCAGTGTCGGGGTTGTCTTCAATCAATTCTCGACTATCTACTCAAAAGAAATACTTCGTTTAACGTAAAAATAGAAAGAAATAGTAACTATAAACTATCGCCATCTGCAAAGAAACTCGGCGCTGGTCGTCGTCCTTGGACAGCGAGCGTCTTTCTATAGGCCGCTTTATATATCGACGATTTCGAACGGAATCGATCATCGAGATTACAGGCGGCGGAAACGAAGACGGATTCGGGGATTCCTCGCGCGAACGAGGCTGAGACGTCCTGTGTATAAGCGGAAATCGCTAAAAATTTCGAGGTAAGAACTGGTCTGAAATCGGCCACGATCAGCCTCGTTCGCGAGAGCATTGTTCATCCTACCGATCTACCGTTTCCCGATCTTCATCATTCTAATACTCGCGAGGCATTGCTCGGAGAGGCCGCGTGCGCTCCAGACTTTTATTTCGCAAGCGTTTTCAAAAATATTTGTTATCGTACCAAAAAACGGAGAACGCGTTTACGCCCCTCTCTCTCTTTCTCTCTCTCTCTCTCTCTCTCTCTCTCTCTCTCTTTCTCACTCTCACTCTCACTCTCTCGCTCTCTTCTTCTTTCTCTCGTAATGTGCGACCAATGCCCCTTTGGCGCGCTTCAGCGGCAGATTCAAACGGAACAGAGGCCTCGTTTTATCATTCAACTACGATAAAAGTATCTTCACGAGCGGACAAATAAATATATTACAAGGTTACGATAATAAAGATGAACTTTCTTGTATAATTAATGTTGCATTTTTCTCTATTTACAGTGAACGCGCGGTTGGGTTGTGTCTGTCTCTGTCGCGTAACGTATTGATGTGTACCTCTTCCAGTGTGCTTGTCCTTCAGAATGTCAACCGTGTGTGAATGTGTCTCTTTTATCTTTGTCACCTGGTTCTCGCTTGTATTCTTTCAAGTTTCTTCCGATTGTTGCGTTTCTCCGTTACATATCTTGCCATTGTTCTAATACATTCTTCTCTATAGCTCTATTATTATTCGCTGCTCTCGGAACCAAGGCCGAAAGATTTGCCCGTTCAAAGTCAACGAATGTACCCGCTGTACCCGCTGCACCCACTGCTAGATCACGCACCCGGCGAAATTATACACCGCGGGTCCAGGTGGCGCGAGTGACCTTGAACGACCAACATCCTCCGCCTCATCGAGATTCAATGTTTCCACGGCTGGGTGCAACCACGGCTCTCGCTGTCAGACTTGCGGCTGCGAGTCGACCTCCTCTCAATCAGAATTGGCCAATTTTTAATGCAATCAACAACTAACCATTGCAATCGAAGTATATACAATTCTTTTTTCTTTTTTCTTTTTTTTTTTGGTACAGAATGTTCGGTAACAGTTCAGCATCGTAGGTAAGACGAAAATTTCAACATTCTTGTGTACATCTCGTTCACGCAATTCGAGCAGATCAAAGCAACGATACATGTTACACGTCCGCCGTAAACAAACACGTTTCTATTGCATAATATTTTGTACAATTCGCTAGAAGCACGCGTCGAATGGAATTTCAATACGATTCCGATTAAAAACCAATTTTTGACTGGTACTTTTAATCGGCAACCGCGAAACCAATTCCATCGATCGATCGAATCGATCCCGATCTTCCACGATCAATTCCACTGGATCGTGAACATCGGTCGATCGATCGAACTAAACATTTTAATGGCTAAACAAAAATATACAGTTTTTCTTGAAAATCTAAGATAAGACTATACGAAAAGCATAACAGCGAGAACCGTACGATCGATCGTTTTTCACCTAATCGTCTTCTTGCCGCTGCCTATGTTTTCCCTCTATTGTGTGTACGTGTGTACATTTATTGTAGCTTTGTATACGCGTGTGTGTGTGTGTGTATGTGTGTGTACGTGTGTCTGTCTGTACGCGTGCGTATGAACGTACAAGTTTCAGATACGCGTGTCGTGTTTTATTGAATATTGGCTCGCGACCGGGTGTGTACGATTAAATAATCAGGTTCTGAAAAATGTGCGGTTCTATTGTTCGACTACTAGTTCCTGTAAATTAGGATGCCACCTAGTGTTTATCCTCGAATGGTTCGGCCGTTACCGCGGCAGAGAAATGGAAAACACGGGATGGATTCACCCCTGTTGCACGGCACGACTCGTTTCTTCTTCCGCTGCCATAACGTCCCTTTAAATTCTCTTTCGTTCTCTCTCTCTCTCTCTCTCTCTCTCTCTCTCTTTCTCTCTCTGCCTATCCCCACCGATGAACGCCGTTACACATCCTGTAAACTAGTCGTAAATCGCGGATACGGGACTACTACGCTTCGTTTATCGCTTTATTCGTACAGTTTCGCCGGGGTATTGTTTCTCGTCGGTACCTTCACCTTTTCTCCGTTCTGTCGGTTTCTCGAGCGGATCGAGCGTGTGGCTGTGTATGTCGGTCGACCATTAATTATAAACACGATGTTACACCTCGAAGCTAAGGCGAAAATAAAGAGTAAGAGTTCGGCGCGTGCGTGATACAATTTCAGATCCTGTCTCTCGCGGGTTCTCCAAGTGGAACGAACGTCGGACATTTCTGTAAACAATCGGCCGCGTTAATTAATACTCGAACGGCCCGATACTCGAGCCGCGGTCATATGAGTCTTTGTCGCATGACCGCTCCGGAACCAGTCAGGGGCCACCGACAACCGCGTCGGAAAACGGGAAATCTCTCTGTAGAATGACTCGAGTAGGCCCGTTGCTCCGTGGGGCAATCCGTGCTCGATCCGGAGCGAACCGCTTCTAAAAGACTTTCTTCGTTTCCGGTCTCCTGGCTCAGGGCAAATTGATGATCGTACCCGGGAACTATTAATTTTTGCGTGAACGGCACGAGTATCAGGCTGTCGAAGCATGTCCGCGGACTCGTTATGGCTGCGGCTGTGTGGCCCACCTCGTAACTCGTTGCGTCGCGCTCGCGTAGAACCTTTCGCGGTCCTCTTCAATCGCGATTCGCGATTTGCGATTCATAATTGCGTTAGCCTTCGATCCGTCCGGCGCGCGGCTGGTTTTTCGGATCTCAGCCGGTCCCAGGCGGATCGACAGCTCGGAAAACCCACGAGATCGATCGACAAGCGAGCGAAACGCAGAAGCCACGAGGACAAATGGGCAGGTTTTCTTTCTTTCGTTCTTTCTCTCTCTCTCTCTCTCTCTCTCTCTCACTTTTTCTCTCTCTTGCGCACACAGACACAAACACACACACATGTACACGCACTCGTTCTTTTGCTTTCTTTCTTTCTTTCTTTCTCTCGCCTCTCTGGAAAGTGGTATACTAGCGTCACGCCCGTCCGTCCTTACGTTGCCTCGATAAAAATTCTAATAGCTACTTTATCTTCGACTCTAGGGTCCTTACACTTTTGTCTAACTTAATCTCTTCCTCGCGTGAACTTTTGTTTCGTCCTCGACGACGTTTGAACGGAAAAACTGCGCATCACCTTCCTCCCCCCAAAAGTAAAACGCGTCCAGCAGCAACCTTATATAGCGTCAATATATCAATTTATGTATATATATACCTTTTTTTGTCTCATATATATATTTACTTTACTTTGTGTCCTATATCAATAATAGCGTATTAGATGCTTTTTTTTTGTTCACTTACACCTTATGTACGTAATATAAGTATCTTTGTTCTTTTTCTTCTTCATCTGTTCACAGATATATATCAAAATGCGTAAACGAAAGTTTCTCGAAATATCCGTTCCCTCTGCTGATTCAAGTCATACGCTTGCCTCTCCTCCTGCGTTTTAATGTCCATCTGCGTTCTCTCTCTCTCTCTCTCTCGCTCGCTCACATACACACACACACACTCTCTCTCCCTCTCTCTCTCTCTCTCTGTCTGTCTGTCTGTTTGTCTCTATCAATCTGTCACGCGTTCTCTCGCCCGATATCTCTCTCGTACAAGCGAATCAAAAGAAACGTTTACGAGAATATGCCATTCAGGGTATTACCGGTAGTGGTTAGATCCGAAACAGAAATTTTGTCCGGCTTTCTTGCATGTAGATCCTGTACATTCGCTCCTCGGCACGCACACACAAAAGGATTCGTAGACACATTGCGTAATCGACGAAGAAAAATCTCTTCCCTAACTCCCATACCACCCTCACCCCCCCCCCCCCCCCGCGTTGTCCGAAAAAAGTAAAGCCAAAAGTTTTTCTCGCAAAATATTCCCAGTGTTTTCCTCCATCGATTCTATCCTCGACTATTAACCGTGGTGCTCTTTATTAATACTTCCTAGAAATCGCGCAGCGTCGTTATGACTTTTCGAGACGAGACGAAGAGAATCCGTAACGCGTTCGTTGACGCGTTGTCGCTGAGAAGAAATCTTCCGTAAGAATTGTTTACTTTTTACGCAACGTCCCCACAAACGATACTTTGTCTTTCGTTTCGTATTTCATATCGTCTCCTTCGTCTTCATCTTCGTCTATTATCCCCTTTTTTTTTTATTTTTCCTCGTCTTTCTGCTTCAGTCGCAAACGGTGTATCCGGTGACGCGAAATTTCGAACGACTTTTCATCATGTACAAGTGGTCACGGTCTACGGGACACGTTAATTTTTTTTTCTTTGAAAGGCACTTACTACTTTTTTTTTTTTATACAATATTAATTTTAATCTCTTCCACATTCTCGCCTGTTCACATGCCCCGTCCTTTACACTCTCGCTCGCTCTCTCACTCCCTCTCTTTCGCTCGGTCTCTCTTTCCATCTCGCACGCTCTCTCCCCCTAATCCCTCCCTCCCCCCGCACCCTCCTACCCACCCTCGCACCCCTTGCCGCTAATTCTTCCTCGCAATTTCGTTCGCTGCTCTTTGAACTCGTATTTTTTTCCCTCTTTACTCCCTCCCAATTCCATCTGCTCGGTTCGGCTCTCGAATATCTTCTTTCGCTTCACCCTCGCCCGTTGGTTTCGTTCAAATTTACCTTCTCGTTGAACACATTAAGCCTAAATCGTAATAAAATCTTTTAAGATCGCGATCTACCGTATTTTCGTTTGTTTCTTATCCCCTTCGCTCTTTTTCCTCTCTCTCTCTCTTTCTCTCTCTCTCTCTCTCTCTCTCTCTCTCTCTCTCTCTCTCTCTCTTTTTGTGTCTCGCGTGCTCCGGTTCGCGCGGAAAATAAAATCGTGCTCTCCCTCGCCGACAGCCCGTAACACGTCCGAGAACGTCTTTCTATTTTTCACATCCCGTTCACGTCCCCACAAAAAAATCTTTCGTATCAAGAATAACGCGTCTCAAAGTTTCCCCTTCCCACCCCCGAATTTGTTTAATTTTCTAATGGCCGATAATAATAATATATCTTGCTAAAACGATCCTCCTCGCGAATACTTTCCTACGAACCGTCCCGTTAAATCCGTTAAAGCTTCCTTTTGGTAGGGGAGTGGCGCGAGAACAACGGTCCTTCCGAAAAATTTCCCTAGACAAACGGATAATACGACCGACCGAGAATCTATGCGCTCCATTTTCTTTTTTTCTTTTTTTTTTCTTTTAGTTTTCCGAGCAAAAGCGAAAAGCGATGGTCTTTTCCTTTCACAGAAGGCCACTTCGAAAATTGTTATTTTTTTGTTTCTTTACTTTTTAATACTTACAAAGAGTCAATCGAACCGGTGTGCCGACTTTAAAAATCTCCCACCCATTCTCCCCCTCTTCTCGTCTTTTTTGTTTTTAGAAATTTCCGTTCTCCTTCTGACACTCGCGCTCCTCTTCCATCCTCATCATCCACTATCCTTTCTCTGTCTCGCTCATGCTTTCATGCTCTCACGCTCTCTCTTTCGCAACACATACACACACACATACCCATACACACACTCCCTTTCTTTCTCTTTCTTTTTCTGTCCCTGGGATGGCTAGGCCCGAAACGAACTCGCTCGTGGACGTCGCACGATATCTTTGAACGGCGGTCCGTGGCAAGAACGATCGAGGAGTAACCTTGCGAAATTCGAATCGAACAGGACACGGCGGCTGTTGTGTTGTGTCCGAGGATGTCTCGACGAGAAATCGCATCGATTCGCCGGCTACTCGACGCCGATCGGTCTCCGATTGTCGAGGATCGAGGGTCCCTTCGCGAAAAAGTCGTACGCGCGGTGTATTGTAAAATTTTGAAAAATAGCACGATCTTTCCGAAACAAAAGCATTCGGTCGCGCGCGCGAAACACGCACTGTACCCATTCTCTCGTGCGATCTTCTCAGGCAAGCAGTGTCTCTCTCGTCGACTCTCAACGCGCACGCGATCGCAACAACAACGGATGCACGCCGCTCTCGCACACTCGCACACCTCTATCGACATGTTCTCCAGTTCCAAATTCAATGAATTTCCACGTTTCCCTAATCTCTAAACCTTATAATTTTTATACTTGGCATACCCCAAATATGGCAGGAAGGCAATCATTACACTTAATAAAGTATAGCAATCGGTATTTTTGTTCTTTCTTTCTTTCGCGTGTTTTCCTTCGGTGTTCGCTCTCGAGTCGAACAGCGCTTCATCTCTCTTTCTTTCTCTCTCTCTCTCTCTCTCTCTCTCTCTCTCTCTCTCTCTCTCTCTTCTCTATCTCGCTCTTTCTCTCTCGTTCCGTAAAGGGTTTAGTCGTTTTCTCGTGCGACAGACACTCGTAAGCAAATTTTGTACATCTCGGACTCGTCGGGTTGCTCGCGCGGTCCCTCGATCGCGAGCTGCGATCGCGTTTGGATCTTTCTAGCTTTGTCGTAGATCCGAGCCGAACGTTGGTCTCCCGGTGTTCCCCGGAATCGCGACGATCCCCGACGAGCCGCGTCTCGATCAAAAAACTGAAACATCTAGTCCGCGCCGACGAACCGTTCCGGATCGTTCTGAACTGGTTTCCGATCCTGACGGCGATCGAACGACGCGGATAATGGCCCTTGGCCCGAGGCCTCGCGCCAATTACTATACATTTGGCATTAAACGTACGGTTATCGTATATGCGTGGATATATAAATCTCGAGTTTAAGCGTGTGTCCCTGCGCCACGCGGTGCTCGCTTGCTCGCTAGCTCTTCTCTCTTTTCCGTGAATACAGCATACTTTCCGAGAGCCGATGGACCCGCGACCCGATCCGATCTGGTCGCGCGAGACACGTCGATCGTCGTAGTGCAGCGTGAGGTCGACCGCGAGCGATCGCGATCCACGTCCGAGATCGCGAGGGAAGAAAAGAGCGTCGGGTCTGGTTTCGGTCTGTCGAATCGTTGATCGCGATCCACGCGGTGCGTCACTCTCGCTGGCTCTCGACGTCTCTCCTCTCCCTCTCACTCTCTCTCTCTCTCTTTTTCTCCATCTCTCTCTCTCTCCCCCCCCCCCCCGTCTTCCTTTCTCTGCATCATTTTGATTGTAAGCCTCGATCTCGTCCAAGATCGCTACAGGTATACTTTTGCGTCGCTGCGAGAGCGAATCGTCGCTCGAGTCTCTCGGGTTCGGTCGCGAATCGGTGACGAATCTGCCGACGCTGCGCCAGGCTCAGTCCCGTTGTTCTCCCGATCGAGCCGAGCGGGTCGGCTAATCCGTCTCTCGTCGCTCCCCGTGACGAGCGGCCCGGTTGCTCGGTTGCTCGGTTGCTCGGTTGCTCGGTTGCTCGGTTGCTTGCACGGAAAGAGCCGGCCGCTGACGGAGAAGCCTGTCGCGGGACCAGAGCGACGCTGCTGGTCCGAAACTGGCAACGATTAGCTCTTTCGTGCTCGGCAGTCTCTGGCTTACTATTCGCAACGGGAGTCCGTCAGTGGCTCGAGCTTCACCGGGATCTTGTCCTTGTCCTTGAGCCCGTGCGAGCTTTTCACGAGATCCGCGATGTCCTCCTGGAAGAGATTCTCCGGCCGCGGGCTGACGAAACTTCGTGTCGGTTTGTAGGTCATTCCGCTGACGCCGATACCGACCTCCACGCTGCTCGGTATGTGTCCCGGATCCATCAGCGGGCCCAACGGGCTCGCCAGGGGACTCTCCATCGGGCTTTCCGGCGGTCCGCCGGATCCCGGGCTGGCCAGGCCAAGATTCAACGGCGAGTTCCCGTTGTTGCCCGGCCCGGGACCGGCACCGGGACCTCCTCCACCTCCGCTGCCGTTGTTGCTGCCGATCACGGCGCCGCTGTTGTTGCTGTTGTGGTGATGCTGGCTAGCCTGCATCGCCGCTTGCAGGTTCGACGACAGGCTGGTCGACAGGTTCGTCGACAGGTTCGTCGAGAGATTCGTCGCCATCATTTCGTGCTGCTGCGAGTGCGCCGCTGCTACCATGCTGCACATCTGGTGTCGCAGACCTGCGCCGCAAACGTTTCTCGGTTAGATCAGCAATCTATACACAATCTTTTCGGATCTATGTACTTTACGCGTTACCGTTACTGCTCTCTTTGTTAAGGAAAGTGGAGGGATCTCAAAAGGGGATGAAAGGAAAAAGGTTAGGAGCATTCCTCGTTCTCGAGAAGATGGCACAGGGGAAGATGTAGGGGTCTCTACAACCCACTACCTGATGCCTCTACTTCAAGTAACTCGACTTCCGGCTGTCCCCCCCCCCCACCCTACATCCCCACTATACTAGCGTTAAGAATGGGGTCCGTCGAAATTTGCGCCATCTTCTTGTGCGCGAGGAGTACGTACCGCACACCGCTTACCGCGAAGGAGTGTTGCTCGGTCAATTGAGAGATCGTTAATTTACAGACGATAGAGAGGGAATGGCGTCTGTTTGGAGAAAGCAGTAAGCGCGAAAGAGACGAGGACGTTGGATTACCTTGAGCGACCGCTGCAACCGCGGCCGCGGCTGCAGCTCCGGGGCTGACCGCTCCTTCCGGGCCGTTGCAGGCGGCGTAATTCGCCAAACTAGGGTACATGGAGGCCGGCTCTTCCTTGACGATGTGCGGCGAGTGACCGTCGCGGAACACGACGGCCCGAATCACGCCGCGGATGTGCTCGTCGGGCCAGACACCCAGAAGAATCCTTTGCGGCCTACCTCTTCCCTTCGGGCGGAGATCTGAGCAACGAACAAACGAACGGCAATCGTATTTGAATGTCTGGTGTTGGCTTTACCGCGACGTACTCGCGACGATCCACCGTTTCTCGAATTTCGGCCCGACACGAGACACGCGTTCTTTTTTTTTTTTTTCTCCGCGACGTTTCATTAACCCCTTTTATCGTCGCTCGAACACCGCGAGCTTTAGAGAAAAAGCTTGAGCATCTTTTTAACGAGTTTATTCGCGACGCAAGGGGTTAACAGGTGAGCGCGTTTCGACGCTTTTCCTACCGGTACCGGGTAACAATGATTTCTTTAAAAAATCTCGAAAGGTAAATACAATGCACGAATTAAGGTCGACGTTCGTTTAACCGCGCAACGCCTGAACGACGTTACACCAGCATCGACGTATTCGCAACTACCAAACGGAGGGAAAAGCAAATCAGAGGAGAATGTCGATACCGTGCCGTTGTCGTTGGGTAGACGCACTTCTATTAAAACACGTGTAAATAATGCGAATACGTCCGAAGCCGTTCGCGTCCAGGCGTCGTGCCGTCGAACGAACGGCGACATTTGTTCTTAAGGTTTTCCATCGAATATAGCGCAGCCAATAAAAAGCCTATTAATAGGCTTCCGGTAGCGAAAGCGTCGAGGATGAAAACTACACTGGCGACGAGAGAGCGTTTTATCAGCTCGGTTCGCGGTTCAAAACGCAACTGCGACGCTGACGAAAAGGGGAAGGTGGAAACGATGACGAGTTTGTCTTGGACGATGCGCGCGAGCTCGAAGGCACCTCTCTGATAGAGTATATATATCGCGCGTCCGGCATTCGAAGAATACATTTTGATCCCGAGGCCCGTGAACCCGTAGCTCCCGGGGCTAGCCGATCGGAAGCTCGTTGCGCGTCCGCACTTCCCCTAGATCCATGATCGAGAAACGGCCGTGTCGCGACGGTTTAATGAAAATGGCAACTAACACTCACCGGCCCCGCCGTCGGCGCTCGGACCCAGCATGTTGTGCACCCGGTTGGCGTAGAGAACGAACGTCGGGTACGGGATGTCGTATTTCCTGCAAAACGAAACAACCGTGATTAGCTGGCGAGAATGTTCCGTTGACCCCTTCCCCATCCCCTCACGGACGGTCTGGGCCGCTCCCTCGATCGATTCTCGTTAAGATTATCGGGCCCTTTCCGCGAAACGTTCCCTCGATCGTGCGCTCCCTTGTTCGCGCAAAGGGAAAAACCTTTTAACGGCGACGCGTTATTACGCGTACGCGATACGCATTTTACGACCGGGCCGTAAAAAGTTCTTAAGGCGGCCGCGTCTCGGCTCGGCTCGGCTCGGCTCGGCTTGACAACCGCAACGCCTGCAATTCTTTCTTTTTCCGCGTTTTGACCCATTTACGTCCGTTGGTCACGGGGCTTGTCACAGTCGAAACAATCCGAATCGTCTCCTCGACCGTGAACCACCAACGAGAATCTAGAATCGAGGGAAGGCATCCATAGTTTTCCAATCTTTCATAGCTCGCGACTGCCCCCTTCAAATAAATTAGCTGCGCCATGAAAATGCAAAGACTCCGGGGGGGACCCCTCGTCATTCTCTTGGCAACTACCGCGATTAAAACTTCTTTATTCTTGATAGTTTTTCGTTTACATATCGGTAACGGACGAGTAAAATTTTTGTTCCGACTTCAGAGAGACGAATCGGATTCCGCTCGAACCCTTCGTCGTGAATCCGGCTCGTTATCGTACGGGAATAGGTTAAGGATAATATCGGAGAATGTTATCTATTGGGAAACTGACGGAGCCGGATTCGTACCGGGGCTGTACTAAATTTGTACCACCCACGAAGAATGTTTTCTTGGAAAGTTGGACCGGGAATAAAGGGAATGAAATAACCAGAAACTGAAATAGTAATGGCCCCCGGTGGTTTCCTTTAGCGTCCGCGTTCCGAAACCGCGAACGGTCTAATCCGTTCGAGGGGTCGAAGCGACCGCGTATGAAGAGTTCCCGAGAGCGACGCGCTCGACGCGGCAGTCAGACACGGCGACAGTATCGTTTAAGATTCGGCATTTCATTGCAGAGAGGCGGTCCGATGAACTTTCTTAGTTGAATTGAGCTCGTCGCGCCGCAAATATCCATCTAATAATGAAATTCTTCTCAGCGCGCGCGTTCCTTAAACGGTGGAAACGTCTGACGCGGACGTAATCCAGACGATTTGACTAGTTAAATAACGGCGCGACGCGGTCCTCTACTCCGCGGCCGTACAAAATTCAGCTCGGCCAAGTTTGAGCGACGCACAGTGGCGAAAATCGCCGAGGAGTTGGCCAAAAGTCGTGTCTCCGATTCCGACGGGAATTATTCAAATGTTTCGTTTCGTTATAAAATGTCTACCGCGAAGACAAGGACGCAATCTCTTAACGTTCCACCGTCCAGACACGTAATTATCGAAAATATTTTACGGCCATTGCAATGTAAGAAATTCCACGTTTTACCAACCCTCAATTTTCTGCTATTTTTCTCAAAATTGAATCGAGTGACTCGTTTCCTTTTAACACTAGATCTACCGAGCAATAAATGCGACTGACGTATATAGCTTTGGACTGTGCCCATTCAGACTTCATACAACTTTTACTGTAATATGTGCGTCGATGAAGAGGTTCATTAAAAAATTTCCGATGAAAACATTTTTTGCAATTTCAGTAATTGTAAGAGAAAAAATTAGGAACCAGTCATTTTGACTGGTCCGGTAGTTCTAGTGTTAAGTCCCACAAAGAATTTGTAAGGAAGAATCTTTCGATTTTAGGTGAAACTCGAAAAAAACCGGAGAGATTCGCCGGCGATCTTGTTCGAGGATCCTGGGATTACGCGTGCGTCGACAACGAAAAGTAAACGAAACGTACCGTTCGAGATGAGAGAGAGAGAGAGAGAGAGAGAGAGAAAAAAAGGAAAACAAGAATGGGAGTACGGATGAAAAGTAGAAGTTGAGGATTACCTCGCGGCTTGGCTCAGGGATAATCCCTCCTTGAGGACGCTGAAGATCGCCTCCGCCATCGTTTCCGGTCTCCAGGACTTGAGGGGCCCGCGTTCCCGGAAACGTAGATTGTGCACCAGGCTCTGATTGGTGTTCCAGCACTTCTGCCACATCGACTGCAGCTGATATTGGTAGCTGTCTGCTAGTTTACGCCCCCCACGGAAAAGAGAAAACAGAAAAAGCAGAGCGTTAGTCGGTGTCTCGATCTCGATCGGGTGGGGAGGGAGGACAGGCGCGATGGGTTCGAACATCGGGAAAGCCGATCCACGCGAACAACTCTTCGATCGATTCTCGCGTTTTGTCTCGCGATCGAAGAGTCGATCGCGTTTCGGCGAATCGGTAATCGCGGGTGTGCTATACGGAGTACAATCGAGTGGTAATCGGTGAGAGCGAGTGACGCTCGTCGGAATGATGCGCCGCGTCGGCGAATGACGTGAATAACGTAAATAGCCAAACGTGGGTAAGTCGAGTCAAGGTGCGAGAGAATCACGTGCGATAGGTTCCATCGTAGCTGCTGCGCCGTAGCGTACCTGCGAACAAACTGTTGAAAGGCAAATTGCGGCGGGGAGAGGGTCGGGGAATAAAGATACACACACACACGGAGAGACCGCCTTCTGTACGTTCACGTATCGATTGTATTGTCGTTAGCATACAATCCTCGCAGGGAAAGAAAAATAACAGAGTCGGAGAAACAGAGAGCGAGATCGAAGGAGAAACAAAGACAGAGGAACAGAGAGAGAGAGAGAGAGAGAGAGAGAACGGAACAAGATCGCTCGTTAATAGAAAATATTTTGCTTAACATTAAACCGGTAATCGCAGGCTCGCAACGGTTTGCCTTCGCGCGCGCGATACAACTCGAACGCGCACCGGCTGTGCGTCGCGAGAACGGCTGACCTCAATTCGCAACGATTATTTAATAGTTAACTTATTGGGTTTAATTGAGCATCCTCCAATTTGACGATTAATACAATTAATTGGAAAGACGCGCCCGCCAAGTTGCGCGGACGCGCTGCGGGACCCGTTGCGCTTGCGTACGCTCGCGACAATAACCGTAGAAGACCGCGGAGATCGGAGCCGTCTTTCACCGTTCCAACGAGATAAACGGCGTGTCTCGGCTTTCCCAAGATTTTTCTATCGGTCCTCCGCAATCGCATAACCGTTCCCGAGGGCCGACGTTACCCTTGTCTCCAGACTTGGAACGGACACGAGGACTCGGAGACTGCTTTTCATTTGGTACGAGAAGGTATTTATTTACCGTTCTAGGCTTAACGAGGAATGCATAATAGGAAGAGCGTCCGAGTCCCCGGGTTTTACAACTTTCGAGAACAGTCGGCCCCTTTGTTCTATCATGAGATCGCTATTCGGACATATACAGTGAATTCTCGTTACGAGTCAGTTGCGCCGTTCTGGTGACTGACTCTTAGACGAAATCTGAGGTTGCCGCCGAGGAAGCCCAAGACGCTGGAAACCCAACAGTCATATCCGTCTACAAGCCTGTGACTACTAAGCGATAGTGACAATGTCTTTCTCCGATACAATGTTGCACGTATCACCGCGGTGATGTGGGTAGTTCCACTGACTCCAAACTGTAAGGTTGGCTCTGACTCCTAATGAGAATTCACTGTACATTACCGATGTCTACCGACGAATTTTTCAAGAAATCGCAGAGTGGTTCGGATCGAAGAATTCAGCGACCTGTTCTCCAAAAAAAAAAGAAACAGTTACCTAACGTCTACCTAAATGCCTATCAGTCTCAAACATTGAACTTATTCAATTTGTAGCATTAACGAAGCAGAAGGGACTACAATTTTTCTTTCTTTCCTCAACGAAACATTTCTTTGCCAGGGAGGACCTGGAAAATTATGTTTAGCCGATACAGCCTGTACCGATCACTTGCGATCAAATTTATGTAGCCTAACGTTGCTACATGCTCCAACTTTCGCGGCACTATCTGTTATATTAGGTCTATCAAAATGTTGCCAAATTCGTCGCTCCGGACCACCGTTGTGTCTTGCGAGGGATCGATCTACAATAAACTTTCGCGTCGGATTATTTGCGATGGCGGCGGTGCGCGTCTTTCCCGTAACGCGTGGAACAGAAACGCAACGATTCGTTTCGGCGAGGTAGCGCTATAATTCTATATATCACGGAACGAGAATCTTGGCGTGTATCTGTAGAGACATCGCGATCGAGACTAACAATAAGAGTATCCTGTGTCGTCCCTGAAATCGGTTCGAGCGCGGTCGCGCTTATCCGCCGCGAAAGGTTTCGGGCCGCCCGAGGCCGCTCCGCTCGGCCGCGAGTCGCGTCAAACGGCAGATTTTTATTTCGTTGTTATCCGCTGTCTTCTCATCGCCATTACCTTCTCTGTTTCGGCCAGCTAAATAACAGGGTGCAACAACCACTACCGGCTCTTACCGGGGCCCCGAGAAACCGAAACCTTTGGCTCGACTATAATTACAGGAATGCCGTATCTGCGCCGCGTTCTACGAGCTTGCAACATCTTTGTAGAAGATGTGCTCCGCTCTTTTTCAATTTCCGCGAACTCCGCCGACGAGCGTTCCGAATCAACGTTTAGGCGTCCTCGATCGCTTGCAAAGTAGCGTAATTTCGTGTCGTCATTCGTTGCGAAACGGTCGCCGATCGCAAGACAGTTAATTAATATCGACGATTTTCTGGCCGGTGAATACCCGATTCTACCGCCTTGTTGAGCAAATAATTTTCGCAAGAACACGATCAGATTGATGTCTGAATTCGGAATTCGTCGACGAGTTTCGCGCGGCAATGGTCAATTTGAAAAAAATACCTAACTCTTACTCTGCTCGACTCGACTCTCGTTCATGGTAAGACACCGCAAACACGTAGACGCTTTAAACTCTAATAATCTCGAACAATCGAATTGTGAGATTCGGCGAAATCACAATCGGGAAAGGCACTCTCGCGGACAGGAAGATCGATGGATCGTTTGACGAGCGACGAGAGCCGAGCCGCGGACTACGATTGGAGGATCGAATTCGCGGTAAATTCTATTCGAGTGGAAGACGTCGGGGAAAGGCACTACATTATCGCTGGTGCGATCGTTAGCCGCGACAACGCAATATATTATTATTTCTATCGCAGTAAACGTAATCATTAGTACTATTATTGCTAGAATTTATTACGCTCGCTGTTGGTCCCGCTACGAGAGTAGCCGTGGATTCAATGGAATGCGCGTGGAATGTCACAATTGAAAAGAATTCGCGGTTCGTTGAAACGGTTCGTTGCCGTGTACCGACGGCATACCGATTCCGAACCGATTCGAATTAAGGCACTCTCGACGGAAGACGCGACGATTCGAGGAATCGCACGGTGCTTCGCTCGACCGACAAAAATCGTATACACCGATTTCTCCATGTATGTCGCCATAGCCTGGATGACAAACGTCGCGGAGTTATCCCCACTACCGCGGGATATACCCCATCAGTTCCTGCACGATACACGACTCTGGCGAGACCCGCGTTGTTGACATATATCGAGAACTCACTAAATTCGTAAAGGAAAAAATATCGTGGAATGTATTTTGTACTATTAAGTAAAACTTGCGCCGATTCGCCGGCTCTTAAAGTTGCATGCAGAAATGACCCGCATTTGTCGGAATGTTGGTTGATTTTTATAAATTGATTTCTACAAAATTGAATTCTAAACGACTTTTAAAATAGATACGAAAATTCACGTCCGTTAGCATGCTAATTCTAGACAAGCACGAAAAAAAGAAGGAACTCTCAAGAAGGCTAGAATTGTGTTACATATAGCGCATATATGTAAGGTCTTTTCGAATACTGGACGAATCAAATTGCGCAGAATCATCCATGAATGGAGTCCGATTCGGACTCGGTGTGACGAGTAAAAGAAGACTCGAAAGATTTTTGTCGCGTACAGGCGAAACGTCGTGCGATTAAAGGCGAGAGACGCGGGCGAAGTTGGTGCGGATCACTGGTCGTTCTCGTTCTCGTCGTTGAAGTACAGCGAGACTATCGAGTGTTTTTTACAGAAGGCCCACCACCACCGAAACCCTGACAGACCGTTGAACACGAATCCGGGCTCGCGCTTCCGTCGGAGCTTCTCGACGAAGTTGAGGATCGCGTTCAGGGACTTTTTGGTGCGCCGGTTGTACGGACTGACGCTGATGTCGCAGCAGAACTCGAGCACGGCGGTCTCCTCGCTCGAGTTCAGGCCCGCCTCCTCGAGGACCATCATGCGCTTCGTCTTCCCGAGGATGTTGTCGTACAGGGTCCCTTTCGGTATCCCGTATTTCGTCGACGCCTGGGTGAATCGCATCTTCTGAGTGACCACGGCCTCGATCGCTTCCTGGAGATCGTGCCGCGTCCACGTGGGCGCCTTCAGCTTCAGCAGGGTCGTATAGTCAACTAAAAAACAGTGTCAGGCAGTTCGACTTTTTGTTTTGGCGGTGAGCCCATTGTGCGGCCTCTTCACGCAAACTCGGATCCGACGGATCTCGAGATGGATCCGGGACGGATCGGCCATGGATCGCGGCCGGCACCCCGCGTTTAAACGGACAGTTATATACCCATCCGATTCTCGATTTTCTTTTTTTACCGGCAACCACCCCAGCAACCCACCACCTCTCTCTCCTACGAATCCATTCACGTCCGCATTCTTTTCGGAATGACGATCTCGTCGACCCTTTCCTTCCTCGCTCCCATGTCCACGCTAATCGCCCGCTCCTCAAGGATATATGCGTGGACGGAACGGTTCCTCGGTGCTTCGCGGAGGAAACGGGCGGAAAAGAGGGGGGCTACACCGGCGGTACACCGGTGAGACGACCAGCCGAACGCATTCGAATCTCGCCCTGGACTTTGCTAACTCTCATCGGAAACCTGCGATCGCTTTACGTCTCGAAGAACGTGGTACACGTGTCCGGAAAGTATCCTATAAATAAGATCATCGTCTCCTCGTATACGAATCTTAAGAGCCAAGAGTAGTCACGTCACTTTTGCAGAACCAGCGGGTCGGTAACTGCTGTATAATTTCCGTTCATAGCCTTCAGACACTGACTTAACCCTTTGCGGTCCAACGTCAATTTTTGGCCTAGTTCTAATGCTTATATTACCAAACATCTGCATGATCTCGGCAGTTCATGACCAGCGCGCGCTAGATCGAACCTTGCTCCTTCGAATGAGCCCTTTACCAGCGACAAAATATTCTCATATAAGGACGAAAACTTGAGGCAAGTAAAACCATTTTTTGTCGGTAATGTAGTCACTCTACCTTATCGCGAAGTCTTGGCTCTTAAGAAAGGTTAAAAAGGAGAGAAAGACACGTCTGCAAGTTGAAAGGAATTTAAGGAGGAAAGGGACTCGGTCTTGCTTTTCGAACAAACATCAGGATTCAGCTACAGCTCGAGGTAGGACACTTTCCGGTCACACACCGCACAGACGGCTAAACTTTCAGATCGGAATTAGAATCGGGTTTTCGGGAAGGCTGCTGTTCTCGAGAAGGAGGTAAAGATGAATTCGTGGAAATGCGAATCGGCGCGCGAATGCGTGGGAGTCCGCAGACGAGTCGGCTCCTTGGCCGGGTGGAATCACGAGCACGTTATCGGCGGTGCCATTAACGGCCGACCTTGCTCGGCTGTCTATCTAAATTGCTTTCTATATTAAAGCAACGCGCGTTCTTCGGGGCTTCGTTATTGCCGGGATAACGGCGAATGCGTGTTCCGCGGCTCGCATCGCTCAACACCTTTTTCCGCTCGGGTCTTCTCGCGCCTCTCCTCTTCCTCTTCTTCGGCTGCGTCCACGCTCTTCTCGACGCAAGCGTCGCGCCGCGAGTCGTCTCACCGTTTACTCGCCGCCTTTAGCCGTCGCTTTCCTCCCGTTTCTTCTATCCTTGGTTCAGTCGCTGATCGCTTTATCATCCGCCGGTTGCCCGGTCAGGAAGGGGGAAACAGGTCGACGTTCGTGGCGAACGCGGAAACACGATCGCGACCCGGCGACGTCGAAATCGCGCGGGAGAATCGCGGGACCCAGAGTTCGGTCGCGTTATCGTCTGCCGTTCCTGAAATGCGCTGTTGTCGCGGCAGCTGCCGCTGGACAATTAGGTGAACGAAAGGGGAGCGTCGAACAACTTACCTGCTATACTCGACGTGGAGGCTCCGAGCCAAGCGTGGGATGACTCCAACAACTTGGCCTGCAACAGAAAAGAGAGGAACGTTTAGTGACCACGCAAAGAGAACGCGTCCGTCGTTTCGGTCGTCTAGCTTTCGTCTCGAGAGATCGGCGATAAATCTTCGGCGAGCAGCTTCGCCGTAATAATTGCGTATCCGGTTACGAGAGACGAACGTTGCGTACGTAGGCGCAAATTAGTTTGAAAGCCTAGGATCGACGCAGCTGGCCGCGCGTCATCGCTTCGTTATTTCGAAATATTTTAGGAAGACGTTCGACGCGTGTTTTACTGGAAAAAGTTCGATTTTTTCGCGATCGCGGCGTTTACCATCCTGAAGGGAATGCTTGTCGTTCGGCGGAAGGGTGGCTCTGCAGGGTCGAAAGGGTTAAATTGGAGACGGTCCCTGCCAGGGGGAAGAGCTCGGCCGGAAGATGCTCGACCGTCGGCGGCGGCTGGAGGGCGCACGGTTTCCGGAGAACGGTATACGGAGGCTCGCGCGTCTCTGTCGACAACTTTACTAATATGCGAGGTTTTCCGCGTCTCTAGAAAGGGGTTGCGAGACGCGCCGAAAGCGCAAGACACACGCAAAGTTGGCTCATTTGAAAAGTTTTCGTCCGCGGTCTGACGCGGCTCGCTCGCGATTTCCGCAATACGAAAGGTCCCAGCCTATCCCGAGACTTCTCATATAGCGGATCGTTTTCAGGAGCCCGGCACTCGGCTGACTTTTCAAATTAATTTTTAAGGGCCGAACGGCCCCCTGTCCGGCTCGTTTGATCCACGGCGCCTCCGATCCTCTATCGGACTCCGAAACACCTCTTCCATTTTTTTGTTTCCCGCGGAATTTCGGCCACCTCTCTTCGCTCTCCGCGCGTTGCAAACAAAGTTTCGAGTCCGCGGATCTTTTCCCCCCGACGCGCACGATGCGCGCGCACGGCTCGGAAAACCGGATATGACTATTCTAGGTTCAACGCTGCAATATGGTAGGTCGTTGGTTTCGTCCTAACGTCGGCTATAACGTCCTGAGATGAAAAATTACTTGATTTTCTGTTCAAAAACATTTTTTCTCGAAATTTTACGTATCGATGCATGTACACCTGTAAATACCGATCAAGTTTTGTCGGAAACATTTTTTCGCTAGATTACCGGATCTGGTTGAAAAGTCGCAATGAAGATTTTTAAACTCGGTGCATACAACAGAAACTGGATTTTTCCCCGGGTTTTCAGCACACCGTGCTGGGGCCTCGCCTTATACGTTTACGAGCGCGTAGATTTCGCGCGACAATAGAAACATGGCGTCGGCGTAAGTGGCAATAATACCGGGCAAGATCTGTAATCGGCGAGAGAATAGGCATAACGTATAGGCAAGGGCCGCGTCTTATACGGCGCGACGCGGAGAGCCGTTGCGGCCGCGATGAATAGACCGCGGGAGAAAAAAATGAATTGCGGAACAAAGGCCGCTCGGGCAACAGAATAGACTCCATTCTACGAAGAGTTCGAGAATTCGTCGTTCGATGCGGCGCGGCCGTCGCGAAAGAATGCGTCCAGATGGAGCATTCAAGTCAATAATACTTATAATAGTAATTGAAGGTGCGGCCAGCGCGGCGCACGATGCTCCGCGGCGGAACCTTGAATAAGAAGATAAGGTACCGCGATTGTCCTACGTTCCATCGAGATGACGACGCTTCGTTTATTCGTTTATTCGCATGGCGGTCACGTGCCTCCGACGACGCGCTAGAACAGAGCCGGATATATATGCACGTATGGCACCGCCGCTTCGTCCACGAATCATGGGACATCCTTGCCGTTTTCGAAGAAATCTGGATCGCGTTACGGATTCAGTTACTTCCTCGCCTTTATGAACCAGTCAGCGCCGTTCCACGCCTTTTGGTCACAAATTAACCCATTTGCATCATAAGGAAATATGAAAAGAACGCCTTTATCACCAAACTTTTTTTTTTTATCATATTTGATCAGGGATATTAAGCGTATATATACGCTAACGATGCAAATGGGTTAATGAGAAATCGCGGATTTCGATAAAATTGCACAGGCTTGTCGAGCTCGATGTCCCGATATTTAATTTTTCTAGATTCGATATTCTCGCATAAAATGCGCAATCGAGCTTAAAAGACTATAAAAGGATTCTCTGTCGAAGTTAATTTGCAACCCCGTTCGACCGTCTTCTTGTTGTTTCAGAGTTTGCTTAGAGTGTCCAGGTACGGAGCCCATAAAACTTTTAATCGAAAAACTTGTTGAAAATAATTGATATATTGAAATTTCACGGGGAACGAAGACATTATCGAGAACTCCGTCGCTTATTTTTACCTCGCGGTTTCAGGTGACGGTAGAAAATAATATAATCGGCGCATTGCTCTAAAACGAAGGTAGAACGGTTAAGCTCCGCTGTTACGTATGTTGTATTACGACGGAAATGATTAACGCGACACTCTCGTCTCGGAAAAGGAAAAAACAGAAATATTTATAACGCGTTTAAGCGACTTTTGCCTCGACTTTGCGGTCGGAGGGAGAGAATGGAAAGGCGCAACGGAACAACTGCGGTTACCTTGAAAATCGACTAGACGGCGAGCGATCGGCCCGTAGCCGCATTATGGCGTTGTAAATTATTTAGACATCTTATCGTATCGAGGCAAGGAAAGCTGCACGCGCGGCGCGGGAAAACCGCAGGACGAGTGCGACCAGTGTGCATCGGTGCACCGAGGCGCGCACGACAGGGAAATCGAGTTTGTCGGTGTCCGCGTGCGCTCGTACCGATCCTCGGCATCGGCATCGGCATCGGCACGAGTTCATCGTGCGCATACATACACACACACACACACACACACACACACATACACACACGCCGCATCCTGTCATGCGTGCATTTTTCATTGTCTCGTGTCTCCGTCCGTCTGTCGCTAGCTGCGCCTCGAAGAATGCACGTCCCACGGTGCACGCGACACCGCTCTTTCGCGGCATTAACGAGGAAATTGCTCTTCGCATTCTCTCGATTTCTTTTCTGTCCTGCTCGTTATCTGGCTGGGAAACGGTCAATTCAAGAATACTATCGTTATCGAGTACTCTCGCGACTTTCCACTGATGCTTGACCTTTGCTCCCAACGCAGAAAGAGCTTTACAGTCTTTTGCGTTCTAATATCTAGTCGCAGTTGATAAGCAGATTTCCCGCAAAAGGCTGCGTAGATAAACATGTAGAACGATCTGAAGATCGCGAGATACATAAGATGCTCTCTGTCCGGTGGAGTCGTTGCATAACCGTGTGCAGGGTTGCATCTCCACCGAGGGATGGTTCACCCGCCACCCCCCCCCCCCGTCCGATCCGTATCGGCAGAGCTCGAAACGTCTCGAAACAGACGAAATATCGTCCCTATTTAGAACCGAAGTTTCGATGTTTTACATTAGAAGACGACACGGAAGTTTGATGGGAGGCCATTTTTCGGAGGAGTTCGGAACGTTAAACGTTACAAATGGTTCCGCGCGGGTAACAAATGGCGCCCACGGAAAGTTCGGTCGTGTCTGCCGCTAAGTAGCGGTTTCCGAATCTTGTCGTTTTTCCGCGGGCGGGGGGACGACGGTCGGGGCCGGGCGAAAAACCCCGGGAGAAACTTTGCTCCGCGAAAGTTGGCTCTCTCTCGGTGGTTGCGCGAGGAAACGCGAGAAGAATGTCGCGAGGTAATCCTGGGAGGCGAGACACCCGCTATTTTTCACGGGTTCAAGAACTGTTTCCCGGACGCGCGGTTCTCCCTTGATAACCGGGGAGCCGATGCTGGAAACGAGAAACGAGAAACGGGACCGCGAGAAACGACGACAGACGGATAGCCTCGGATCCGGCAGGGCGGCGATAAACAAAAGTCGGGATAGACGCGGACGAGCGAGATGTCGGCTGGCCTAATTAAGAAGGGCTTCGAATTCACGGTTTCCCGGCCGTTCTCACGGAAAATCCCGTGAACCTTCTGCCGAGGAGAATTTACGAGGCAGTCGTCTATCGTTGCTAATTCCTGCAAATATTTGCCGGGCAAGGATATAGGCGTGGGCGGAACGAGTAGGCGTCGGACGAGCGCGGGGAGGAGGTTAAACGAAGGAGAAAGAGAGCGAGATAGAGAGAGAGAGAGAGAGAGAGAGAGGATGTATGCAGGGGGATTTGCGTGAACGCGACGGGACGAGGACGAGGACGAGGACGAGAACGAGGACGAGGACGGGGACAAGGACGAACGCTAGTCGACGAGCAGGCTCGTTCTCTCCTTCACCGGTGCCACAGACGCCCCACCGACGCCCCACCGACGCCCCACCGACGCCGCCGTCGACGTCGTCGAGGCTCCCGTCGACCTGCTGGAGTTTCACGCGGCAGAATGCACCGCGCCACGGCAAATTTCTAATCAGATTAGCGCGGATTAGCAAAGTTCGTTTGTTCTAATGAAATTCGTCTAAATTAACGTCGGAAGAGGGAGCGCCGTCGGAGGAGGAGCACCGGGATCGAGAGCAACGGGCGCGCGCGCGGTGCGGAGATCCAAGGGGAAACAAGAGCGGCCGGAAGCGAGCGCGAGAACCGGCGAAGAAGCTGGATCGTTCGAACCGTCCGCACCTTTTCCCTTCGGCTTTCGAAGGAAGGGCCCAACCCGAAACGAATCTCCGAGCCTCCGTGTCATCCGTCTCTTTCACGGATCGAGATCATCTTGTTTCTTCGAGCAACCGCCCCAAGGAAAATTGCGTGCCTCTGCCGGAGGCCACGTGCTTCGATGTCGGTTTTCTGCGAGTCGTCGATTCTACGCTTAGTATCTCCGGATCGAATGTTCCGTTTTTGTTTTTTAATGGAAAGTGAAACGGTGTTTTTGGAGTCTGATTTTATGGACGTTACACCAGGAGGAAATCACTCGAATTCTTCTTGTTCCCAATGCACTGCTACTTACGGCTGTGAACTGCCCAAACAACCCCGTTGGAAGGGATTGATCGCGCCTGAAGAAGATTAGTGACTGATTTTATGTGGAAAGTTTAGAATTTTCCAAGCATTTTGAACTTTCTGCTTTGTTACATGTACACGGTTTGCGCTGTTTGTTGGCAAATGTTCGATCCGTTTGTCACACAAGCGACTCAACTGGGAATCCCTCGATCAATTTTTCACACGTTCGCTAAAGCGGCACAGATTCCGCACAGTCCAAAATCCTGCAGTTTACCCCAAAATAGTGAAATTTAGCACTCGAATGGCGGTACCATGAGGCACCATTTTTGTATGTATAATTGCACCATTCTTGTAAGTATGTGGGTAAGGTCTGTTTGTGAATGATCGACGCTTGTACTGGCGAACTGACTTTAATCTGTAT
>CM052116.1:1622707-1634373 GCA_028454245.1 Halictus quadricinctus | reverse complement strand
TTGGCGTGTTTGTTTTCGGAACGGCGAGGTGATCGGAGAGGATGATGGGACTTTCCTCCGGGCCACCCACGCCTGACCCACGTGTCGATACACCGTTGGGTCTGCTTCAAGTGCCCTTCAGTTCGTCTCTTAATTTCCGACGGTCTCAGTTTGCTAATGAGGACTTTGGGACAAAACTCTAATAACCATGCTTCGACTAGATCTGGAAAATGTCCACTCAAAAATAGCTTCGTCGAACGAGAGCCGTAAATTACGTTGGCCGTTTGCACGAAAGAAAAACTCTTTTGTGTGCGTACGACCGGACGCTACAAGTATAACAAGAAAAAATGTATATGGAAGGAAAATATTCTAGATCGGAAGAAATGTTTCGTGTTGGAGATAAAATAGCTTCGAGTGCAAAGGGTTAACTTTCTCAACCCATCTTCTGTTAAACAGTTTCAATAATCCACGAAACAGGAAACTATCATATACTAAGATATTTTAAAAACGAAGCTGAGCAGCAAAGAATAGCTGCTGGCGAGCGTGTTGAGAATCGTGGTTCTTGAGCGTTCAGGCTTTCGTTTCAAGGGTCGGAGGAGCCCTAACAGGTTGTTGAACTGTGCGATAATTAATGCGATCCTCTCCCGAACTTGCTAAAACCCAGAGTGGCGTCGGCGCGCGCGGTGTCAAAGCTGCAAGAGCGCGTTACCTTCGAATTCCAGTAGATCGAAAACAGAAAACAGTGGAAAGGTCCGCGCGATGAAGCTTTTGTCCTGCGGCGAGCGAGTGTGGCCGTGGCCTACGCGCGGCGTCGGAGGAGCAGCGCTGCGAGAGGAAGAGGAAAAGACGAAGAGGAATTCGGAGCACGTGCTCGGCTAATTGTCGGAGAGACGCGAGCGCGGCTCGCGCAAAAACATGGAGCACGCGGGCCGCGAATCTGCGCGCACACACGGAAACGGGAGCGGGTACGGGTACGGGAGCGGGAGCGGGAATGGGAACGGGAAACGGGAAACGGGAAACGCGAAACGGGAAACGGGACACAGCGGTGTTCGAGGACACGCGATCCTCTCCTCGTGCAACGCACGCACGCGCTGATATTTTATTCACCGATATCGCGCTCCAACTATTCCGCCGATAGTCGACCAGTTGCCGCGCTTAACTTTCCCTCCTCGTCCTGTCGCTCGGAATTTCGCTCGGACTCTCGCTTCTCCTGTCACTGGCCGCGCGCAAACGAATACGAACGACGCGACGCGTGTTTTATTCATCGGTACACACGGGACGCGACGAAAACATCGCGATCGACCTGCAGGGTCGCGCGCGCCCTATCGAATTTCGAGGGGACACGATCGAAATCTATCGGCGGGAAAATTTCATCGAATCTTCGTCTCGATCTCGAACGCGCGCGACCGTCGGAAAAGACCGTCCCGGAAGAAGGTACACACGCGCCGCTCGGACAGGAGCATCGAATTATTTACAATTTACAGAGGTAATCGGGCCGAGTATGTTGATGCGGCGAGCAGGAGAACGCAGGAGGCGAGGCGGGCACCGTTGACGCATTGACTCGTCATTATCGCTTAACGAATCGTCCAGTTCCGATTGGAACTACCACGGTTTTTAGCGAGAGAGAGAGAGAAAGAGAGAGAGCGGGTTTATTTGTGTACCGCCCGTGGCTGTCGTCGTTCGACGAGCAACCGTTCCCCTCTCTCGCTCCACCGTTTCACCCGTTTTCACGAGTCTCTCGCGCTCTTTGCCGGTCACTGCTTTTTCGTCGTTCCGTTTTATTTCGAGCGGGACTCTACAGGTAGTCACGTACGGGGCACGCTCGATGGAAACGACCGTCCAGATAAATCCTCCTCTCGAATAGTCGCGTGGAAGCGACGAAATATGTTGGCTTCCAGCGAAACGCGGCCCGTCCCGTCCCGTCCCGTCCCGTCCCGTCCCGTCCCATCCCATCGCATCGCATCGCATCGCGACCCATCCCCCTATCCCCATCCCCATTCTCGTCCGCATCCCCATCCCATCGTATGGCCATCCCGCGTCCCATCGCGTACCACCGCTCGAATTTAACGCGAACTTTCTCCAAAGCGTTTAGTGTCGCGTATCCGATCTCGTTCGCGATTCGACTTACTCGATGCTCGACAGCGATCGAACCGTGCGCTTTTATCGCGTCGGTTTTAAATCGATCCCGCCAACGGTCCACGAACCGGGCGACCCGTTTCCGCGCTGATCCACCCGCGATATCCACCGCAGAAAACTATTGTCGGCCATCGATTCTCGATCGCGACGATCGTTCCACCGGCGGAAGAAAAGCACAGAGGAAAGGTTATTCTCTCGAGCTTGTTAAGACCGTCGAAGTAGATGAAGGGGTCATTGATTCTTGGGATTGATACCGATTGAAAAACCGTAGTCCAGTAGTAAGACGAATAAAACTTCTGTAGGGATTTTAAGTGAACGGGGATTAATTCTTTCGAAGACGAAAGTAAAAAACAAGAATATTTAATGACAGAATAGAAATAAAGAAAGAAAGAAAATTATATATATTGATAAACTCGCTCGCTTGCTATTTAAATTTGAACTCGACCTCTCACACGGTTTCTCACGATTCACAACGTTCTGCCCTGCATCTCCATCCCCGAAAACGATCTTCACACGTATACATTCATTCATACCGAAACATGGACACGCACTCCTTACGATCTACAGTTCGTAGGATCCTCGAGACAAGGATCCCACATTTCGGTGGCAAACTCGGTCAAAGACGCGTTTGTCAACGGTACGAATAAGTAGTCGTCGAGCAGTTTTCGCATGGTCGAAGGGTATTATCATCGGCTGGAGGAAGGTATCTCCCATCGATAGAATGTCAGGAAGGATAAAATACTCTTTGACCCCACGGAGTTCAAAGTAATCGATCTCCCACCTACACACGCCCCGACCCGCCGACGAGGGAAAGAAACGTCACCGAGTACACGGTATATTTGCGTTCGATCGGCACTCTCCTCCTCTCACGGCGAGCTTCTTCCGGCGTTCCCGACCGAGCGCCAAAGATAACGACCGCGAGCAACCCTACGCCCGCTGTAAATACGTTTCCCGTGTATATTATTCCAGCCAAGTTGAGTGGCCTCTCGATCGCGCGAACCCGCGAATCGTGGTTTTGCGACTCGCGATTCGAATCGAGGGGGAACACGGAACATTCAGCGCGCCGGTTGCCGCAAACTGCCCATGCGGCTTTCCTTTCCTTTCCTTTCCTTTGCTCGCAGGGAAGAACCCGAGAACACTGCAACGAAACGGGACGCTGGATAATACAGTTAGGGGTGTGCGAGAACCCGAAATATCGGCTCAGGTCGGGAACGCGAAATTTTTTCGGGTTCGAGACGGGTACGCGAAAATTTCGAGATTCTAAAAGTGCCGCGATTCCCGAAAGAGCAGGGAAACCCGAAAAAGTCGGGATTCTCGTATTTATTGGGATTCTCGAAATAATCGGGATTCCCTAAAGGGAAATCGAAAGTTTCGGGAAACCCGATTCTTTCGGGAATCTCGAAATTTTCGGTAACCCGACCCGACCTCTTCCCGACTCGCCCCGACCATCGGGTTCCCGATATTTCGGGTTCTCGCACAGGGTCCCGAAAGAGCCGGGATTCCCGAAAAAGTCGGGACTCTCGAAATAATCGGGATTCCCCACAGGGAAATCGAAATTTTCTGGAAACCCGATTCTTCCGGGAATCTCGAAATTTTCGGAAACCCAACCCGACCCGACCCGACCTCTTCCCGACTCGCCTCGACCATCGGGTTCCCGATATTTTGGTCCTCGCACACCCCTAAATGCAGTGTTATCGCTCACACGGTCGCAGTTCTATCATCGAGATTAGAAGATTCCAGTTTACATTCCGAAATTTTTCCAACAGAAACAAAATTCTGAAACAGTAAAACGGTGAAAAAGTTTCTCGCAATCGGTGCAGGAGATTTTGACTTCGCACAAAAATTCGCAGTCTGAGAGTACTATTTTCTATTCTGCATTACCATCTCACAATTATTGAGATTTCCAAAATGTCTGTGGCTGATACGCGGCGGTTGATTGGAGCGGTTCGATGCTCGGCGATCGTAACGTTAAAAATGAGAATAAAAGGCGGCACGACCCACGGGCGGGTCAGCGGTTCCGACAAAAGTGCAGCTCGCGACCCGCCACGGTTCGGTGTCGGGTCACCGGGGTTGAAGTTGTTAAGAATAGAGCTCGAGAGTCGATTGAACGGTTGGAGGGGTTGCGCTGCGTTGCTCCCTGGCAGGAAGACGAGGCCTCCGAGATTATAGATGCAGCGAGGCCGGAGTGATCTATCGGAGCGATAGATCGTTCTCAAGCTTTAATATATAAGGAATGGATTATCCGTTGAATAATGTGCCGGGTGGTGGGTACTAAGCCGCAAGCAACGTTGGTGGTCGCCGGATTCGAACGCGAACGCGAGCGCGAGCTCACGCACACGCGCGAGAGTCTGCTCACGGGTGCGTGCACGCGTACAGGCGTACAGGCGTACAGGCGTGCACGCGTTCAGCCACGCGTGTCCCGGCTAGGCTCTCTTTGGTCGGATCGGGGTGTGTTCGTCGCTGCGTTAGGAATAGGGATAGAAACGTGTGCGGCCGCCGCGCCGCTCCGCTCCGCTCCTCTCCGCTCCGTGCCGCGCAGCCCTGCTCCGATGGGAAGGGAAATGTGGAGTAGAGTGGAGTAGAATGCCGAAGAGAGGATAGAGGAGAGATGAGAGAGGAGAGAGCGCGGCCACAGAGAGACGAAGAGAGACGGAGAGAGGCGAGAGAACGGGAGCAAGAGAGGGAAGACGGCAGGCAGCTCGAACTGGCCAGAGAACGGAGTTAGCGCGATGTTGGCTCGCGCGTATGTAGATAGAGTACTGAACTATGTATTAGAGTCGTGTACCTTCCGCATAGATATACCGAGGTTTGTACAGTACAAGCTTTGCCATTGGCGGAGCCCTAGCCGGTCTGAAATCCTGTACAACGGGTGCTCGCGAAATCCAGAGTCACCGGCGACACCCAAACGATACTTTACGATCCCCTCGGCCGAGCTCGCTTAGCCCGACTACTATACGCTATCGAGGATTAACCGTGCTCCGTTTCGCGTACGTCGCTGCTCGTAAATTTCGCAAATTTTCTTCGTCCACCTTCCGCCGGAACCTAACGCAAAAAGCCGCTCCGTTCGCACTCATCTTCGACGCCCTATCCAAGATACACATTCCGATGGAACAGAAGAATTTTGAGACCTTCACTTTCTCGCGAAAGCTTGACTACAGATATTGCTCGATCGGTTTACCTAGCATTTGTAATCGTCGCATGCTTCGTCTCGCTATTACTATGTTTTATAATACTGTGTATCCCGACAAAGGGCTGAACGGGTGCGATTGACGTGTTCCTTCCCTCAGCCATAGTGAACCGATCTCCCGTGGAGCTGGCGACCTAATCCCGATACGGAGAAACGGCGAAGAAAAGCGAAGGGTTCTCGTAAACCGAGTGTGCACAGGAGAAAAACAGGCCGGCAAACACTGCGCGAAACAAGAGGGTACAAAGACGACCGGCGCGATAGAAAGACCGTGGCGGACAGAAAGGAGAGGAGAGAGGAGAGAGGAGAGTGAAAAAAAAAAAGAAAGAAACCGACGCAAAGAGGACCGCGCGCGCGGTCTCGGTAACGCGAGCGTGACTCGCCGACGATCATGCTCCGAAAGATGCTCAAAAAGCAGAACAATCTTTTTAAAGCGGGAGTCGAGGGGGAACCCGTCGCGGAGCGGCCGAAAGAAAAGAAGGAACGCGAGCCCGCTTCCGCGCTCGGCTCCGACTCGGCTCGAGGCGAGGCGGATCGGAGCCGGGACGCGGAGAGAATCGGGCCGCTGTAGACGTTGTACACGGCCCCAACGGTAATTAAGATAAATAAGAGAGAGAATCGAAGGCACAATGGAAGGTTACGCTCGCAACGCAAAGAAAACAAAGACGACAAAGAAAAAATTCTACCGGCCGATCCCGTGTGCAAGGAGAAAGCCGGGGAACCGCTCGAGAACCACGGGAAAGCAGCGGGGGAGGAAAGAAAGGAACGTGGAAAGAAAGAAGGGAAGGAACGAGCGAAGGAAGGAGCGAGAGAGAAAGAGAGAGAGAGCGAGAGAGGGAGAGAAAGAGAACTGTGGCGGCTACGAGCACGGCGCGAACGACCGTAAACTTTAAATTTACGAAGTGATATACACGCCAAACATCCGGTAGATATTTAAACTCCGGTTTCACTAAACTCAACAATAACGTTCGCCGCTATTTCGGGGGCTAGCCCGTGATTCCCGCTCGTTCCCGACGAGCCGTGTCATAACCGTTTAATACGATTCGAATCGGATGGTCGAACGGAAAACGGTTGACTAGAACGAAACCGTTTCCCCGTTTTCTATAAAGGTAACTCTATAACGGCCGACTATTACTCGATTCGTTGCTGCTGTCGGCCGGGCCGGTCTTTTGTCTTTTACAGGCGCACTTGCGCTTGCATTCAATATACCCATATTACCATCTACAAGAGAGATACGTACTCGAGACATGATCGCGGACACGCGTCGCACTCGGACCGGGTTAATTCGTGAACAGCTAGAAATCGTTCGAAGAATCCCGATCGGTAAAGCAGAGCGATTCCTGGATCACGACGGAAGCTGACCGAAAGCTCCGGGAATCCCATTGTTCGTCGAACGATCAATTTTCCGCGAGAATACGATATCGATGTCCGATGAAACGAACCGAAGAGGGTAGCTTTTGCTCCTTTCGAGCTCCCGAGTCCGTCGTCTTTCCCCCCCGCCCCATTCTTCTTCTTCTTCTGCTTCATCTTCTTATTTTTCCTTCGTTTTCTTCTTCTGTTTCTGATTCCCGTCGGTGATCGAGAGACGAAAGCTTCGTGCTAATGTACTTCGTCCGAATTTTTCTACCCCCCGGGCCAGTCGATGTATTATTAGTCAGCGACCGGGTCACAGACGAAACCTTTTATTTATTTAAACGATTACATCGCAGGAACGTCGGTTTTATAAAGCAGCCGCCTTCTTCGGCCGGTCGCGGGCGCATCTCACGAAGCTCGACTGTTCGCGGCATGAATTATGCACGCCGATCGGAAGAATAATACTCGGATTGATAACGTATCGAAGGCGGCCGGACGCATTACTCGTCGCTCATCAAAATTGTACGACGAACGCCACGCGATTTCTATAACCGCGTCCCAACCACATACACACAGACACACGCGTCCGTAGGATACACACACGATTCTATGTACGTGTACGTCATTCGGCAACCGATCGAAACGCCTTTCCGCGACTCGTCGGGACACGTGATTCTTTAATTTCTTCTCGACGAGGATCCGTCGCCGGTTTTCGTCGGATTAACGCCGCACCGTTGCAAAATTCCCTTCGCCCGAACCGATCGATTCTTGGAAACGTGTGTACGTGTGTGTGTGTGTGTAATATTTTTGAGGCGACCGATCACGATTCCCTTGAATTTTGAACGTCTCGTAACCGGTCACCGTGTAGCAAAGACGAACGGTCACCGTTGCTACCCTTTGCTTCGGACTTCGCGAATAAATGCAACGTATTCTCTTTGTGGTATGCATAAACGCTTTTCTAAAATAATAATAGCGATACAAGAGGTATTCGGTTTTTCATGGAAAGATGTTGCATTCTTTTGGTCATGTACTTGGACCAAACATGAGCAAAAATGTAAGGAAAGATAAGAAACTATAAAATATCGCAGGGGAATGTAAAGCGGTATTGTTTTAATTGTTTCCAGGATATATGCGAATGAGATTAACCCTCAGCTGTTCAGAACTATTTCAAGATTGCTTATCACTGGTCTCGAGCTAATTTCCATAAGAAATGAAACGATGTACGGGGTGTATGAAAAGTAATGGTCATCCGTCCTAGGGGTGAATCTACTATTTGTCAAAGAAACTTGTCGTCAAATTGTTTCTAACAAAGAAAATTGTTGTTACAGTTTTTTTTTACATCTTCTATACATCGAGAAAAGAAAAAGTTTGAAAGGAACCATATGTCGCAAATAAATTGATATATAAGCTGTTATAAGTTTTCGCAAAATTTGATATATGCAATCCTAGAAATCCTTATAGATACTAATCCTACATAAATACTAACCCTAGATAAATACTGATCCTACATTATAAAATACTAATGTAAAGTACACTTACAAATTTTTCTGAATCTTCTGTTCCGCCGTAGTATTCCCAGAACACTATTATTCACTTTCGCGAATACGTCCGAATAATTGGACCACAATCACTAAACTCTGCACAACACACTTGACGAAATCGTGACAGCGAACAAGAAGTTACTACCACCACGACCAAAACAATACTGCGATTTTAGCCGCTTCGCTCGCACGTGTGACGGTCAGGTTATACTAGGCAGGTCAGACGCCGAGGGTCTATAAACAATAGATAGGAAAACAGGGAGTTCCGGGAAACCGGGTCGGCAATTCAGCCGACAGAATTTGTTTACTTTGTTTTCATATCTAGTGTTTATAGGCCCCCGGCGTCTGACCTGCCTAGTATACCCTGACCCTAAACACATCCGTGGCAACGAAGCGATTATAATCGCAGTATTATTTTGATCGTGGTCAGAGCAACTTCTTCTCGTTCGCTGTCACGATTTCGTCAAGTGTGTTGTGTAGTGTATAGTGATTGTGTAGAAGTGTGGTGTTTCGTGCTTCGAAAATAGGCTCCGGAAGACACGCACAATTATTCCGGACGTGTTCGCATGAGTCGAGAATAGTGTGTTGTGGATCCGACGGAGGAGCAGATCATTCTAAAAAATTTCTAAGTGCACTTTACATTAGTATTTTATATCGTTGGATTAGTATTCGCGTGTTGGACACAAGGTTTTCTTTCATAATTTGCAACTTCAAACTTATGATCCGAATGGGCAGGGTGACAATGATTAGGCTCGAGCCTAGCGACGAATGTTCCTTTAAATTTTGCTTGTTTCTCGAGGCACGCACGCGATTGTGTCGACACGGTCAGGTGGACTGTAGTAGTAGGCTTTTGTCTATACGTGTAACTCTACACAATCCAATTTTGAGAAAACTTTAACAGCTTGTGTCTCAATTTGTTTGCGACGTATGGCTCCTTTCGAACTTTTTCTTTTCTCGATGTATAGAAGGTGTAGGTGTAAGGGAAAACTTTAACAACAATTTTGCGGCAAGTTTGACAAATATCCACCGATCCGGCGGTGTAGGTTCACCTCTAGGACCATTACTTTTTATACGCCCTGTACAAAAGACTTTTACATAAAGTAGAAATATTGAAAAAATAAAAAACACGTAAGATCGCGAGTCGCAGGAGCGTCGCGTGTCGCTTTGTTTTTCGAAGGGCGCATTCGCGGGCAATTAACGTGCTCGATTCTAATTCGAGCCGATTAAAAGCACGACGTCCCGGCAATATCGTTCGAGCGATTTAATTTAATGCTGGGCGCCGACTCGATTCAATCCAAATCGATTCCGGCGCGATTCGATTGGATTAATTCGGCCGATTAATTCGACAAAAACTAATTCGACGCTCGTCGGTCTCATCCGAATTATTCTAACCTCGTTCTCGAGGCGAGTTTCCGTCTGTCGTCGCGGTCGTTGTCGTTTCCGCCTCTCTCGGTCCTTTCCATCGATTGCGCTCTACGCGCGGCGCGGTGCGGCACGGCTCGGCTCGGCTCGGCTCGGCGCGGCGCGATCTTCTCGTCGCGATAACCCTTCCCACCCTGTTTGGACCGGGCGAAAATGATCAGGCTCTTCGAGTACGAATCGAGCGTGTGTCGAGTGCGCCCGGTAACGGCACGGCTTTTAAAAACTTTCGGGCTTATCGGTCGCGAACGATATTTCCCTTTTTTTTTTCCCCGTATTTTTGTTGTTGTTTAACGACACCCGGTCGCTGGTCCCCGCATCCGAAACGATTTATCTTTCACGAAACACGTCGTTTCATTATTAATTTCGGCGAGACGGACGGGCTGCTGTGCTCTCGGGCTTTCGCCGCTCGGATCAGTTCCGGAGGTCCGAGGAGAGGCGGAGAAGGTGACGGAACGGTGATGGACCGGTGAAAAAGGGGAGCAGGGAAAGGGGCAAGGGGTAAGGGGCAGAAGGAAGGAAAGCAGGCGCGAGGGGAGGAATTCGAAATTTTAAAATCGTCGGACGAGGACGTTGCCCCCCGACGAGCCGGCGCACACGTAGCACACCTACGGACACTGTCGCACACCTACACACACATATACATATTTTTTTTAGCGGAATGGGTACTACGATTAAAGAGTCGGAGAACAAAAGTCACCGCGGAGGCAACGTAATTCCATCCTTATGAATGTTCTATGCTTCCCTTGCCTCGTGTCCGACCGTCATATTCCACGGCTCTAGCGTTCCGCGAGAGAACGATCGATCTTGAATTCTATAAGCTCGTATAATTACCCGTCTTTTTTCGAATTCTCTTACGAACGAACGATCCGCTCCGCTCCACTCTACGCCGCACCGCGTAGAGCCGTGTAACACGAGTCTGCCGAACGATTTTCGCTCGATCGCACGTAAAAGGACGCGAAAGAGTACCGAGGGGGAGGGACAGGGTGGCAAGAGCGGAAACACGCGCTCCGGTCAAGGGGGGAATGCGTTCGCTTCGGAAAAACGAGCCTCGATGGCTCGAAACAAAAAAGGCGAGACCGCCGGTACATGGAGCGAGCACAGCGTTTTCACGAATTCCGGAACTTTGATCGTCGATTAGACGGCGGCACAACGCTCCACCGCGAGAACTACGGAAATACGCTCCCGGGACGACGCGACAGCCTACCGCAAACAGGTAATCGCACGCAGGTGTCGCACGTGCTCGATGCGACAAATTTTCAATCCCTCTCTTATAGAAATCCAGGGTTCGTCGAGCAAAATATGACTCAAGGTGCCTCCTTACATGTTCTACAGAATGTTTTACTTCTTAAATAATGCAAAGATCAGAGGGAGCAACATCCGGTGAGTACGGGGGGTGCGGTAAAACTTCCCATTGCAATTCTTTGATTTTTTCCTGAGCGAGTTTCGCTGTATGGGGCCGGGCATTGCCAATTTGCGGTATTACACCTTTTCTGTGGACCAAAGATGCCCTCTTTTTCAATAGTTCTGAATACAGCCGTTGCGATTGCTGACGGTACAACTCGGCAGTAACTGTTTCTCCTGGTTACAACAACTCACAGTAACACCTTTCTAAGTGATAAGCTAGGTTTTTGATATTACGGTTTGACTTGCAGAAAGCCATTGCTTGGCACGCTTTATGTTATCATAAAGAATCCACTTTTCATCTAACGATTCTGCTAAGAAATGGATCTCTACGAAATCTGGATAGCAACGAAGTGCAAATTGATCGACGAATATTCTCGTTGGTCTCAGATAATTGATGCGGTACCCATATTCCTTGCCTACATGCCTTTCTCATTTCGTGTAGGTGCCTTTGTATACTTGACCACGTGGACCCAAGGCTTCCCGATAATTCTTGTATACTTAATTTTGGATCAGCTTCCACTAGAGATTTTAGGGTGTCATTATCAAATTCAACTGGTCGTCCGAGGCCTGCCAGAGAGATCATAATCACCAGCAGCAAACCTTCTGAACCAACGTTGACACTTGTTGACCTTCATCTCCATAAACAT